>BGPR01000035.1:2377095-2394085 GCA_013235015.1 Araneus ventricosus | reverse complement strand
TCCTGACACTTTTCAACGGTCTGCAGTCACACAAATATCAGTTCGAAAACGCTCTTCGATCCTACAGCGAAGTCGCTGCTTCAAGTCTGAGAAACCGAATCGCAAAACAATCGCACTCTATACAAACAGTGACTCTTGGAGCGTGTTAAAATGTATCTTTTTATAAAAGCAGCCCTTTTTTAACCCTTTTTTGTTATCAGTTCAGCAAAGATTACACCCGTTACATAATCCGTCTGCCAGCTCGAGACGTTTTTCCTTCCAATTTTTCCCATAACTTTTCTCCTTCGTTTTCTTCTTTCTTCTCCATTCCATTTGTCCTTCGCCTGTTGATCGACTGCTTTCTTCGGGTCATCGTCCCTGTCCTCGCGCAGGTGACGTCACCGTTGCGTCACAGCCGCATCACCAACAGAAGGTAACTCTTTAAATCCGCCGTGACACTTCTCGGACACGGCTTTTAAACGGCGCAGTATGTGAGAACTAACTGCGCAGCTCAGACCTTGCGTTGGGTGCAATGAATTGAAAACAATGTAAGCTCTTTATTAAATGTACTGCTACGCTGGTTTTTATAGGATCGCTCTCTAGTGGATGCGTCTCTTGCTTCGTTTTTTCTCGATCACCATTAGATCTTTGTGAGACTGGGATAGTTAATTGAAATAGAGATCTAATTTTAGCAACTTATTGTAATGAAGTGGATATTGAACTTTAAAATGATGCAATGATTTGTCTTTTATTAAGCTTTCCATTTTCCAAAAATAGATGGGGTTCTCAGATTAATTCTCTCTTCGAAAAGATGCACTACGGCTTATTTTCACAGGAAAGGTGTTTTTTATGCCCACGATCAACTTTTATTTATGTAAAGCACCTATTGTTTAGCAACGGATTCGGCAACCCTCCGCGCTTCTGCGCATGCGCCGAACGGAGTTATTTGAATCAAAATACAGTAGACTCCCTCTTATCCGGATTAAATGGGACCGAGGGTAAGCCGGGCGAAAATCCGGTTAAACCGGAGAAGTGAAATAAATTAAAGTTCAGATGTATTTGTCTTATAAATAAATACACAATTAAAATATTGCGTCATTTTATACAATGTATTAAAGTATTATAAGTTCAACCAATCACCACAATCGTTTGGTAGGGGACACCTGTGGCCTTCTATTGTCAAGGTCAAAAAGGGCCTGTCAGTTACTGAGCAGCATTCCCCTCCCCCCCCCCCAACTGTCATATTGACTTTCCAGGTCTAGGTTATTGTCTTTCTTAGCTATTGTTTTACATTTTAAAGATTTAATAATATATTCGTCCGGTTAAAGCGGAAATCCGGTTAAGCGGGAGTCTACCGTAGGAAGAAAGTGAAGAATGTAAGGGTGATGTTTACATTTTACTGGGCGTGATCCAACAAAGAACTCCGGAAATGCGCTCATATGACTCGTTGCCTGACACCCCTTTCCGGTGTAAAATCGTCCAAAAGTGTTAGTCTCGGAATCCGTTGCTGAACAGTACTTCCTTGTTGATAAGTAATCAATTAAAATTTATTATATTTAAATTATATCAAATTTATTGCATAAAAATCATTATATGCATCGTGCATTGAAACGGATGCACTAAATATGAGTGATCTAAACTGGGACTTTTATTTTTATATCACGGGGGCGGGGGGGGGGGGCAGCTCATACCTTCGGATTTCATTGGTTTGGATTGCAATTTATTGGTGCCAAATTCAGCATTTTGAAAAGCCTGCTCCAAATTCAGTTAAATTTGCATTTGTCTAAAATATAATATACTGTTCGTTTGCAGATTCGGAAACTCACCGAGCTTTTGCGCATGCGCCAATCGTTTTAAATTTCACCAAAATAGGGGTGAGATGAAAGATGGAGGAGAAGATATTTAAATTGTATTAAGCAATATATAAGGACACAGCTTTCGAATTAAAACAATACGGTACGATTTGAAAAGAAAAGAAATATCAACATTAGAAGAAATAATTAAAAGAAAAAAGCACCTAACAAAAAACTCTGGAAATGCGCTCTTCTTATTCACTGCGTATCATCCCTCTGCGGAGTAAAATAGTCCGGTGCTGTGACACTTGCGTACAGTAGCATTTGCGTACAAGCCATTAATCAGTCATTTGTTGGTCATCGACAAGAGGCGTTCAGTCAGTGATTCGTGTAGGCTTGCAAAAATGTACAGATATTGCAAGAATATTTGGCAAAGCGCGTCGAAAATTTGTTTATTTAGAAATTAAAGTTATTATTTTAGAGTATGTTATATAAATCTGAGAGAACTTTTCTTGAATTAGTTAACATATCAATGAAATCGTACAGTAGCATTTGTGTACAAGCCATTAACGCCCAATCAGTCATTTGTTGGTCATCGACAAGAGGTGTTCAGTCAGTGATTCGTGTAGGTTATCAAGAATTTATAGATATTGTCAAGAAGATTTGGCAAAGCGGACCGAAAAATCGGAAATTTGTTTATGTAGAAATTAAAGTTATTTGTATTTATTTTAGAGTGTGTTATATAAATCTGGGAGAACTTTTCTTGAATTAGTTAACATATCAAAGAAATCGTACAGTAGCATTTGCGTACAAGCCATTAACGCCTAATCAGTCATTTATTTGCCATCGACAAGAGGTGTTCAGTCAGTGATTCGTGTAGGTTTGCAAGAATTTATTGATATTGGCAAGAATATTTGGCAAAGCGCACCGAAAAATCGAAAATTTGTTTATGTAGAAATTAAAGTTATTGGTATTTTAGAGTGTGTTTTATAAATCTGAGAGAACTTTTCTTGCATTAGTTAACATTTCAATGAAATCGCACAGTAGCATTTCCGTACACGCCATTAACGCCTAATCAATCATCTGTTGGTCATCGACAAGAGGTGTTCAGTCAGTGATTCCTGTAGTTTAGCAAAAATTTATAGATATTGTCAAGAATATTTGGCAAAGCGGACCGAAAATTTGTTCATGTAGAAATTAAAGTTACTGCTATTTTAGAGTGTGTTATATAAACCTGGAAGAACTTTTCTTGAATTAGTTAACACATCAATGAAATCATGTGTTACTGTATATTTCAATTTTGATTAGTATTTTTTCTGTCAACAGTAGATTTTTTTCATCATTTAATAATGCATCCAGAAGACTTATTCTTCTCAATCACACAACGGACTGTCACAGCTCATTGATTGATAGTTAATGACTTGTACGCATCTGCCACTGTACGCAAATGCCACACAATCAATAGTGATAGACAGTCCAAAAGTGATAGACGCGGCTTTCCGAAACTGGCAGTAATCGCTTAAAACGAAGCAAAGATTAGGCCATTTAGGAAAATACTGGAGTGAGAAGTTAAGTGGTTAGTTACTGCGAAATGCCGGTTTTTAGTTTAGTTGTGTTAACGTCCCGTTTTGAAGCAATTCAAAGCTATTTGGAGGGTAGACCTTATAGTTTCGAACCGCGATCTGATGACGAATACTATACCTGTGCCCAAGGCCGGCCCGAGGAGTTTGAGAACGGTGCGATCGCACAAGGCCCCGCGCCGCTGAATGATTTTGCAAAATGAAAATTGATTGCATTAATTTATTTAACAAATCAAAATTTGCCTTCGAGTTTTGTTTTCCAGGACATAATATTGCAATATTTATTTAAAAATAATTTATTTGAGTTGTATCCAAATTTGATTACTGATCTGAAAATTATATCGGCCTTACCAATTACCGTCGCATCTGAAGAAAAATCATTCTCAAGATTGAAAAGAATAAAAATTTGCTTGAGATCTAGCATTAGTCAAGAACTATTTACCTCCGTAGAGAGAGCCATTTTGTCTCTGAATTGCGAATTAATTAATAAACCAAATTATGATGATATTGTCATCTAATTTGCTATAAAATATGTATGAAATGAAACAAAACTCACATATTGTAAACTTATTCTAGTTAAGTCGCATACCAAATTGTATTCATGAAGCAGTTATTTTTCTTGTTTGATTTATTAACTATTTTTTGTGTGGTTGAAATATTAACCTTATAAAAAAATAATTGAATTATTTATCATTTTCATGCATTCCTTTAATCCACACCAAATTATGCAATGCAATAAATGTGGGATTCCGTTCAATTAAACAAAATGCCCACGGAAGGGTTACCTTTAAGGGGTAAATAGATCAGGTTTATGTCTAGGGGATTTAAGGGTTTTTATTACATTAAATTTAGAACAAAATATTACATAAAATGAATTAGTAGACTTCAAGTTAAATACAAAAACATTTATTTAAATACTATAGGGAGAATTTACAGGGGGAAAGGTATATAGACAGAAAGTTAACAAGAAAATAGCTAATTTACATGAAGTCATGTTGACTAGGTTGAGTCAGATCAACGAGGGATAGATGTTACGGGTTAAGAATAATACGGTATTAAAGATTTACAGATTATAGAGCCATAAGGAAACTTAGAAGGGACATAGTTGCCATAGTGGGAAGATCGGCGGCTTAACTGCGCCAAGACTGATCTGATTTATAACAGAGGGATTGAGAGAGGTTTTAACATGACGGCTGCCTGCGGTGTGCTGCGCTGCTCTCAGCGTGCAGTCTGGTTTTGTTGGGAAAAAGAGGGCGCTGTTCGTAGTTCGTACAGAGCAGAACCCTGGCTCTATCTATCGCCAAAAAAATTAATCTAGCTTTTACATTCTTCTTTATACAATGATTAAATTATTCTTTGCGGGTAATATCCTACATAAATAGCAAAATAAAATAAATTATTTTATTGTGTGAAAATTTGTTTTAAAGCCCCGTAAGTCAACCTTGCATCAGGCCCCACTTCTGTTCGGGCCGGCTCTGCCTGGGCCTGTACCCCCTCTCCAAACTGCCACTCCATACCAGCCGGAGAATGTTTGACCAGTGAAAAATTTAGCGTATACCAAGCCCGTATACACGATGAATCTTCCGTGAGCGCATCACCATGAAAATTATACCATGAATATCACCGTGAATATAATTCAAAATTAAACCAACTAGGATGACCAGTCACAGTTTAAAAATCCCTGATTTATCCCTTAAAGTTCACTAAATGTTTATTTTTGAAAATTACTAAATTTATTTCAAAAATGAATATTTGACATGTAGCTGATCATAAATATGTAAAGGAAACAAATTTAGCATTTTTCATTTTCAAGAAATTTGTGGTTTCGCAGAGAAACCAATGAACGGTAACGGGCTATTTTTCCTCCGAATAAGTTATCATAGAAATGCAATTTAAAGCGTATATTTAATTTATAAGTACACGTGAGTATTCCGGATATTCAACGTTCATAAAATTCAATATTACTTTCAAAGATTCAATTTTAAAAAATGCAAATTGTGCAAGAACCCTCATCATTTTGTTTCTCTTAGAAATCGAAAGCAATTCAGCTCTTGGAGTGCTGATATCTTTGTGAATACTAACGGTATTGAACTGGAATTTTTATATAAGTTGGCCTATATATCTAGATCTTAAGTCATGAAAGAAACATTACGCTATGTTTTGCCCATGCGCAGTAAAAAATGCTCAATGTGCGGTTTCACTGCGGAACCAATGAATGCGAAAGGGTTAATGAATCGTGTGTACAAATGAAGAATTCATTCGCTAACTCATCGAATAAACTACAGATTTATTGTGGTAAGACAATGCTGCTTTTTAAGGCGGAGGTGGCGGGGGAGGGTTGAGAACGGGCCCCTCTCCCCCTGCCGGATGCCATACTCCCTGTGGCATGTCGATGATGTTGAATACTGGTGGCTCCCTCTCGTGAGGTCCTCGAGTCCGCTCTTCGAAACTAGCGATCAAGAAGAAGTGGACTTGGATATCCGGTAGAGGAGTCGCCACTGGAAGAAATTAAAAGATCAGTGTGGTTTCTTTGAATGGAATCGATTCATTTGATGTCACAGTTAATTAACTCGATGGAAAGCATTTGGCGATTATGAATTGACTAAATCTCAAAGTTGCAAATGACAAAGTTATTTTCTTGCAGATAGTCATATATTCTTATCTTCTATATTAAAATGCTAAGGTAAACAAACGTATGCATCTATGTCCGGCTATCTTCTGACGAACCGCTGAACGGAGAAGCCTGCGGAAAGCACCGAAAGTTGGGGAATAATCAAAGGAATCCATTTCGGCCATTTAAATTTCGAAATTACAATTAGTAAAAAAGATATTATTTAAAAACTAATTTACAACAATACTTTTCATACACAAAATAACAATACTTTACAAAATAACAATTTTTGTATTTTTTTTAAAATTGTCGATTTTGAAGCAAATGCTTCAACCGCTCTTTTCTTCTTATTTATTTAGGAGAGAATGTTGGACATGTATCACTTTATCTCTCCTTCTTTCTGCCAGTGATTAACGCGTTATTCGAGATAGCCCGTGCAACGCAGCTAGTCTTGTATATTAAAATCAGGAGGTAAACAAACGTATGTATCTAAGTTCGGTTGTCTTCTCACGAACCGCTGAACGGAGAAGCACGCGGAAAGTACAAAAAGATGGGGAATAATTCAAGGAATCCATTTTGACCAATTAAATTCCGAAATTTTAATTAGTAAAAAAGATATTAATTAAGAACCAATTTACAACAGTACTTTTCGTTGTTGCAGTGCAATTCAAACCGATTTCATTGTTCAGACAAATATTTAATTGCATGTTTCTCTTTCATTGTTGAAAACTCCAACAATGCAATATGGAACCCTCACAACGCAATGTAAATGGCGTTTTGTGCGGGTTTTGGTAATTGATATAAAGAAATAGGGTAAATTAAATCGCTCAAATAGGGTTTTTGCTAAAAATGCTCTTTTTCCGTGAGATTTAACTTTGAGATTTCATGTATGTAGTGCATCTTGCTTCATGCGTTTATAAACTGGACGCGGGCACATGAAAAAATATGGATCCCCAGCAACGCTGGTCATGTGACCTCACTTCTTCTCTCCGCCAGGGAATGACGCATTATTCGAGATAGCCCGTGAAGCGCCGGGCCATGCAGCTAGTAATTATTATTATTTAACCTCCAGACTGTGTAGATTTTTTTAAATGTAGCTTCGTTTTGATTTTTCTATAAATGCCGATCCGTGGGACTAGGGAGGTAATATGAGCCGTCCGTACTGTGCTATCTTCGTCAACTTCTTGTAGTTTCTGTTTACTCATGGACAGTCACTGGCCGTAGTAGGAGCCACTTGATACACTACAAACTCCAGCAATTAAATCTCGTCATCACTTCATAAACTCCTGGTGTGTTTTTAGAAGACTCGGTGCTTGGTTGTTTTGACTTTTTAACCCTTGCCTTTTGGAAATGGTCTTTTAATTTTTTTAAAAAAATACGACTTTTAGAATCATAGTGTGTTTTAATGTTTTTGTGATTAAGTGTTTTCGTTTTTAATTATATATGCGTTTGCAAAAGTTTTATGGTTTTATGCATTCTCTGTGTTCAACTTTTTGATTTCTAGCGCATTTTTTATTTACTCGCTGTGGCTTTTGTTCTTTGTGTGTTTGTTGTTTATAGTACTCTGTAAATGCAGTTTTCTCTGTAGGATGCTTTTCTTTAAATACATAAATAAAATTTGGGGTTAAGGACACTTTCATACACAGACCTTTGGGACAATGGCCAATTGATTAGACAGCAACTTGCTACTGTCTCTTTCTTTTTTCCTTTCTGCGCATGCGTGTCGCTTTCAAGTCAGATTGACGACTTGTGATGAAAGTTTGTTGGGGTCACGTGGCCTTGTATAATGTCCAACAACTTTCCGTATGTAAACTGGTCATTTACCAGTATTCCATGTCAAAAGCTATCGTGGATGTAGATACCAATCTATGTAATCTATGTATGTAGTGAATCTACTTTCTCGGAAATGATACGGCATTCCAAAAAATGAGCTAACGACCCTTTAACACTACATTATAAATTGCCCTTTTTAAAATCGCTATTTAGACTCAACTCTCGCGAAGAGGCCCAAATACTTTTGTATCACAGATAGTATAATTCAACGCGATAATAGTGTATAATTAATTTAAATCAACTTTTGAAAATGTACTCGGAGAAATTATATAGAATAATTCAAATGCGATCTCTAGATTGCCCGACCCAACTGAATTAACAAATAATCCCAAATCCATATGTCTTAGACATAGCGGCGGCGACTGAGTGGAAAAAGTAGTGGGGTAAAAAATTTATAGACATCTAAAAGTGCCTGAGAATATAGGAGTAGACAAAAGTTTTAGATACAAAATTGGCTAGCTTTCCCTGACATCAATGATTTTAAAATTAGATATGATAATGATTATAATATTAATGATTATAATTCCTAGTTTCAGGCAGCTAAAATGAAATAAAAATTTAATTTTTCCTGTAAAATGTAAGGGGCCGACTGCTCCCCCTCGCCCCCTCTATTCACCGCCACTGCTTAGACAACACTTAACTGTAGTCAGTGACAATTCAAGTGCACGCAGTGGCGTAGTGACGGGGGGGGGGAGTATAGACGCCTCTGATGCCTGTCCTAAAATAATGTCATGCACGCGGAGCCATCTACAGTCGGTAAACCACTGATGACGACTAGGGGGGGGCATATTATTATGCCTGGCGGCACCTAATCTCTACGCCACACTTGAGAGCAGGGTTGCCATATTGACCTTTTTAAGGCCAAATTACGGAAAGTTGGCCTTTTTTGAAAGCCCTTGGCCTTAGGAATTTTCATTTGGCCTTAAATTTAATTTTGGCCTTTTTTCAAAGCCCTTGGCCTTAGGAATTTTCATTTGGCCTTAAATTTAATTTTGGCCTTTTTTCAAAGCCCTTGGCCTTAGGAATTTTCATTTGGCCTTTAATTTTATTTTTTTTAATCCCTTGGCCTTAGGAATTTTCATTTGGCCTTAAATTCATTTTTTGGCCTTTTTTGGCTTTATTTTCGTTAATGACTTTTAGAACAATTTTTAATTACTTACATTCTATTGTTTTTTAATAAATTTTTGATATTACACATTTCAAATGATATGTAACGAGTTGTCAAACGAAAGAGCTCCTGGATAGAACAAGGATGTTTTAAATTTCTTTCACTTAAATTTTAGTTTAATAACAGAGCATTGAAGATATGCCTATCAAGTGGGGTTCGTTTTCATAAAAGATAGCTGTTTTTCTAATAGCAAATGACGTTTTCAATCAATTTGTCAAATTTGGCCTTTTTTGGCCTTATTTTTAAGAAGGTTTGGCCTTATTTTGATATTTTGATCTGACAACCCTGCTTGAGAGTAAGTTTAACCCTTTTAGTGCCGAACGACGATATATCGTTGTTCGCAACACTTGCGAAAAGTGCCGGCAACTATATAGCGTTGCGTATGCGATGGCGCTTTACTATTCGCATCGCGAGAGAACTCTGCCTCAAAATAAATTTATAAAACGTTATAAATGGTTTTTATGTATGTATTTAAATAGTTTCGATGTATTAATAATATTCGATTAATATTATAGGTTAATATTCGATTAATATTTATAATAATCGATAAATATTCTAAGTTAATATTTGATTTTTCTGTCTTTCATAACGTTTTATGTTTATGTTATTCGTATGATTTTCAGCAAATATTAAAATACAAGGCATTAATTTATTCTCCCTTTATTTCGTAATATGCTCCTTTTTAAATTTTGTAAACATCATTCTTATTGTGTTTATTATGAGCTTTTTCCCAAACCTTAGCAAATTCGTCAAATTGGTCCGGCATTCTTCGCATAGGTACGATACTTCCGGTTGGCGCTAAAAGGGTTAAAGATACGAACGGACGCGTTTTTTTCTTATCTAGTTCTACAAGGGGTTCTTCCTCTAGTTCTACGCGTTTTACAACTAGAAGGAGAACCCCACGAAATTAAGCATCTTTCGCTCAAATGTACAATTCCATAATTCAGAGTAGCGATTAGTGATGTTTAAAATGAAATCCTGCTTACACCAATTACTTTTAAATACATTAACTCATATTGAAAATTTATTCAACTGCGCATTATAATACACAGCAGAGTTTCTCCCGCATTTCCCTTCAAAAATTTGCAATTTTAAGATTGAAAAGAGTTGCACTTACACCACAGCAGGCAGATGAAATTTAAGCAGTAGAAGAGGCTTCCCAGGATGGTGTCCCAGATGGTGAGTTCCTCGAGAGGAAATCCTGAGGCAGAGGCGTACATGAGACGCAGCCCCGGCAGGTCACTGCCCAGACGCAGAATCCACTTGCCTACTTCTTCAAAGGGATTCTTTATATTTCTGATAGCCTCTATAAAAAATGGCAAGATTGGCCATTGCAGAAAAGAGAAATGAGTAAACAATTTTATCATTTCAACAGGTACAGTTGGCGCTCGTTATAACGACCCTCTGCGTCCCACAGCAAAAGGTCTTTATAACGAGTCGTCGCTATAGTGGATATAATTAAAAAAAAAATGTACACATGCACTCTCAGCAGTTCCGTAAAAATAGGATATTTTTAAAGAGAGTCCAACGAAATACTCAAATTATTTTTTATCAATAACATTTTATCAATCAAAAATAGATTTTAAAGTAGAAAATAAAGGAATTTTGGAAAAATACCGGGAAGAGTGTCCGCTGAATTCGGACGTTGTATTGGGATTAGACGACACTGGACGGTCGTTATACCGGAAGTAAAATAACATAGAGTGCATAGAAAAACATAGTTGGGGATTTTATCACTGGTCGTTATAATGGAATGGTCTTTATAATGTGTGGTCGTTATAACGAGCGTCGGCTGTATATATATTTTATATAACAGGATATTATATTTTTTCGTTGTTAATTTAAAGATCAATAAGTTAATAAAATTATTAAAAAATGCGTGCTTCATTTTTTTCTTGTTTTATTTGCAGACTAATATTTAGAAATATCGTGTAAAATCATTGTTTAAAATGTATTAATCAAATATACTATAAATGCGAGGAATTATGATAAAAAATATGTGTGTGTTTTTGAGGATATTAGGATTTGTTATTAAAAACAGCACATTTACGATATAAAAATGCAACACATTATCAGCCTAGGAGAAAAATTTAAAATGATTGCTATAATACAAAAATTTTTTTTGCTATAATATATAATAAAATATAAATACAATGTTAAAAATACCATGCATCACGGTTTATCATAGCTTGATATTATTAATCGCAACACACTGATTAGAGGTAAAAGGTAAGCTTTAATGCTGTTCTTAAAAATAACTAATTAACTTATCCTCTTAATTGTGAAGCCATAGATTCATTTGCGAATCAAATAATCATATTTCCTAAACGATAAGCTAAAATTAAGCCATTCACAGACGTTCTAATTCGATGGGAAAAAAATGATGTGGTATCCTTAAACATCTCAAATGACCTCAGGTGTTAAGCCGGCCATTCACTTGAAGTATAGCCATGCTATTTGTCCTAAGCCAGGTTTTTTTTCGCCCATTTTAATCGACAAATACAGGCACGCCATTCACTGACGTCATTCACATCAAAGGACGCTGACTCTGAGCGAAGGTAGGGGGAAGTGATCTTCTTTCCCTCTCTACAGCTGCTTGTCAATCGCTCTTCGATTTTCCCCAGTCAGCAGATTTTAATTTATACTACCCTCGAAGCGAGCCTTCAATCTATCCAAGGCATTGTTCTTTTTCGCTAGCTTCTTTCAGGGTCCCTCTGATTTATCGTTCCGATTTCAGTCGAGAATTCCAACCATGGAAAACCGTTTGGCTGATTTCCATAGATTTTTATAGCTTTTTCCTTCTCGCGTTCCAAAATATATGGTTTGTCTGTGAAGTGAATGGCCGGCTTTATGTGTTTAATTTCGTGTTCGAGATAAAAATTTTCGCACAAAATTTGGGCCATGAAAATTCTTTTTGATAAAAAAAAGGGGTCGAGAAAGTATTAAGGAAATTTTAAGTCCTGTTTCTTCAATAGATGATAATGATTTACACAAATACAGTATTGTTATAATTAAAGTTCGCCTGCTTAGAAGAGTCGGTTCTTTGGTTCCAAACGAAACAAATTTGGGCCATGAAAATTCTTTTTGATAAAAAAAAAAAAAGGTTGAGAAGGTATTAAGGAAATTTTAAGTCCTGTTTTTTCAAGAGATGATAATGATTTACACAAATACAGTTTTGTTATAACTAAAGTTCACCTGCTCAGAGGAGTCGGTTCTTTGGTTCCAAACGAAACAAAATTTCATCAGTATGTTACAAGTGATGCTCTCTGTGGAAACTGCAAAAAATAGTGCGAGGTGGTGCACCCTCTTGTATCAAAACGGTATTTTAACGAAAAAACACATTACGTTCAGAACTGAATTTCCGCAACGTTTTTATATAGGTTAACTATTCAATTTTGCTGCAGTAATAAAAAAATCTGCAAAAATCATCCGAGATATTGGCTCAGCGCCACCTATTGCGGATAATGTTAACTACACTCATGTCCATAAATTAAGGATAATTCAGAATCACACAGAAATTGAACTCTAAAATAAAAATTTCACCTGTAGAAATATCACACACATCTTGAAGAAGAATATGCAAATTACAGGAAACCACCAGATGGCGCGGATAGTTCGTCACAATGACGAGAGTGTAAGAGAGGGGTATATAAGGAATGGTGGCAAAGAAGTAAAACTGTTCACAAGCGCTTTAAAAGCCTTTCTGTGCAATAATCGCATAGTTATGGCACAAAGGAAGCATTTGGATGATTTTTTACGTGGTAGAATTATCGGACGACTGGAATGTGAACGTACCCAGTTGGAAGTATCCGAGGAACTTGGAATCGCCCAGAGTGTCATCTCCAGGCTTTGGCAACGATTCCAAGATAATGGTAATGTGAGTAGATGTTACAGCACAGGTCGCCCCCGAGTTACAACGCCAAATGAGGACCGGTATTTGGCAGTTACTGCCAAAAGAAACAGACGGAGCACAGCATCAGACCTGTGTCGTCAGTTCTCTTCAGCTACCGGTACGACAGTTTCAAGGCAGACCGTGTACAGACGCTTAGGGCACATTGGTCTATATGCTCGTAGGCCTGTCAGATGTGTTCCACTTACCGCAACTCACTGTCGCCTGCTATTAGCCAGGAGTAGAGAGCATGCATTGTGGACACCGCAACAGTGGTCTTGTGTGACGTTATACGACGAGTCCAGGTTTAGTTTGCAGTTTGATTCTCGCCGGACTTTCATATGGAGAGCGCCAGGTACCCGTTATCACCAAGAGAACACCATTGAACGACACCGTTACGGTGGTGCAGGATGGCTCGTTTGGGGAGGAATTATTCTTGGTTCCAGAACTGACCGGCATGTTCAGAGTGTAACGATGGCAGGCCACATCTATCGGGATATCATTCTGGAACAACATGTACGTTTGTTTCGGGGCGCCATGGGTGCTGAATTTCTGTTTATGGATGACAACGCCCGTCCTCGCCGTGCAAACATTGTAGACGAATGCCTTCAATCGGAGGATATCACCCGTATGGATTGGCCAGCATACTCACCGGACTTGAATCCAATAGAGCATGTGTTGGATATGCTTGGCCGACGAATTGCAGCCCGTCAACCCCCTCCCACCTGTCTACCGGAACTTCGGAGGGCATTGCTTGATGAGTGATGTAATATTCCCCAAGATCAGATTGATAATTTGACACTCAGCATGTCTAGGCGTTGTAAGGCCTGTATTGCATCGTCCGGGAGACATACTCCGTATTAACCATCATACTAACCATGTTATACTGTTTTTTGTAAATAGGTTCTTTTTTGAAATTTGCTCCAGGGAGTAAAAATCACAATTTTTATTAATTATGTCAAACATATAGCATCTGTTTTGCTCTTTATCTTTTGTTTAATAAATAGACTTTACAAATAAGTCAAATTTGTTTTGCTTCTGTCTCTTTCTTTGCCTGAACTTCATTATCCTTAATTTATGGACATGAGTGTATTTTATTATTTCTTTCTTCTTTTTTCGATTTTCACAGAACAAATCACTTGTTCAACATACTAGTTAATTTTTTTGTTTCTGTTTGGAGCCCTAGAAATGACTCTAGAGCCTTCTTAATAGGCGAAATTTAATTCTAACATCCCTGTAGGAAGATTTTGATTCAAACTCTTAACTACATAAAAACATTTCTTGCAGGCATCCACCAGCTCATTCATTGTATGGTAGTGAAAGACCCGGTGCTACTATACATTTTAAGGGGGATAGGAAAGACCAAACGGCATTGGCTCGCTAAGCTTCCGGTCATTTAAAAATCATCAGATTCTCTCGTGGTGATAAGAAGTTCAAGATCTGCACAAAGTGTAGTATGATTGAGGCCACTCAGCAACATCTACTTGATTGTGTTGCCTTGGTATATGATGACCTGCTTAAGCGACCGGATTTCGTGTTGGAGGTGATGAAGGCGAACGACCTCATGGATTTGATCTGATTCAGATCAGAAGGATTAGAAAAAAGAAGATGAAATTTTCCGTTTTCTAGAATTAAATAATAAGACAATAATAGAATTAAATAATAACAAGCGAGCTTACCTTCATCTCGCCAGTCAGTTCCTATTAGAGATCCAATTTGATAAGCTAAGGCTAATATGACAAGCCCGATGATAACTAAAAAGAATAAAACACTCTTTTCATTCGATGCCCCATCAATAGGGTTGCCATAATTGGCAAGTATTGATACGGGACGTTTAAGTGCTAAATAAATAAAATGTGAAAAAAGTGGGTACTTAATGGTTTAATTTACTCCGATAAAAAATCTATAAAATTTAAGCAATCTAATAAAATTTTCCAGTAGAATAATAAAAAAGATGCGAGGTTAATCCTTTTAAGTCCAGCCATATTTTAAAGTTGATATAACTTTCTTAATTAAGTCATTTTATTTTTTTACGTAATTATAAAATTGGGCACAAGTTATTTTAAAATTATAATCGCAAATCAAAATTGCTTCATTTGTCTCCACTGACAACCTGTTTCTTTCGTCCGAGAGTTCGCAGTCCCGGCCAACTTTGTGTCAAAGTATTTAGAAAAAGTTAAAGGGACATACGACTGTTAAACTTCGAAAATTTTCGCTTTTATGAAAACAAATATATACAGCCGAACCGCGATATAACGAACCCTCGGTTACAGCGAACCTTTTACACGGTCCCAACTGAAGCCCTATGTTAATAATGCATTTTCATACGTTTACAACGATCAGCAAACGCTAGAGGCTCGGTTACAGCGAACTGAAAATTTCTAAAACTTCGAACTTTTACTTTCCCAAAGGGATATTCTTTACTAAATGTGCTCAAGTCAACCCATCTTCTACAAGAGTTACCCCTTTTGCATGAAATACTCTGGTCCAGAGACCACATTTCTCGCCTATTGTACCTTTGTTAGAGTCGCTGCTGGGAAAAAAAAAAAATTCGCAAGGCTTTTTTCATTTTTAACACCCCCCCCCCCCCCGGTGAACACCTGGTCTGGTGTCAACCAGAGAAGGGGGGACTTTTTGATCAACTGGAGAAGTGAGTGAGGAAGATATCGTGGCATTAGTAAATGAAAAAAACAATTCTATTGTAGATTCGTCTTCAGATATGGAGGAAGAACAGGACGAACCAGGGCCTTCAATTGCACATGCAAAAGAAGCTACAAACGTTTTGAACAATTTTTTTGCCACAGAAAACATCTATGAACATGTTGTGGACCTGTTTAAAATAGTGGATAAACAATTGACGAGTTGTATATAAAATCGAAAACTTTTCAACCAAAAATAACATCTTTTTTCAATGTAATGGGATTAGCAAATAAGTAAAAAAAGATAAATGTTTAATTTGTTTATTATTGAGTATATTATTTAATACTTTATTTGTCCCTAATTACTAATGAAAATATTATGTGATTAAAAAGTTTATTATAGAAGCAGTATCTTAGCATGTTGGGACTTTTTTTTTGCAAATACGGATACAGCAGACCTCGGTTTAAACGAACTTCTGAGTCGGTCCGTTGAGGGTTCGTTAGAACGGGATTTGACTGTATTATTTTCCTGTCTTTTATGAACAATTTAAAACAATCGTCCTTAAACAATTCCTAAAATTATGAAAGTTAAGAGGGAAAATGTATCAGCTTTTCAACATAAACATTGAATATGGCTGTATATTTAAAGCGGTGTATCTCAAAATGTGTTTTTTTTTATATTGCGCGCGCGATATCTCAAGAACTTTTGAATATTTTTACATAAAATTTGTACTGCATATGTATCTTGCTATGTTCTAGAAATTGAACCACATTTTGTACATATTTCTCCAAAGATGTTTTATTGTGGGAGGGGAGGGGGTTAAAAAGTGGAAATTTTAACTATTTTTAACATTTCTATTTTAAATTGGTATATAAAATAGAAATTGAATTTAAATGTTAATAAATTGAGGTCCAGTTTCTTAAACCGACTATTTGGATTACTTAAATACCCAAACTATTGTGTTTAAATAAATATTTTATCCGTAATCAAACACGCAAGGTGACTATCTCATTTTTTCTCCAAAAATTACACTTTTATTTATTACTCTCTCAAATAAATACATATCAATACGAAGGTTTGAAAATGTGTGTACTATAGGAGAAATGACAGATATTTTTCTAGAAAAAAAGTGAGCTTGTGAACTGCATTGTTTCAGAAATATAATGTATCGCATTTGACAGTTTTCCACCATTTTATCGAGGTTTAAGAGTCGTATGTCCTCTTAAAGAATATTTGTAAATTTTTACCATTTTGTATAAAATTACTTTTATATTAATTTTTTACACTCAAGATGTTGAAGCCAACTCTCTTGAAGTAGGGATGGCGGTAATTGACAAAATAACGGGTTTCGGTTATTCAGGTTTTTTCAACCTCCGGTTTAACCTGGCGGTTATAACAGCCCAAAATAACAGGTTTTCGATTATTCAGGTTTTTTCAACCTCCGGTTTAACCTGGCGGTTAAAACAGCTCAAAATAACCGGTTTTCGGTTATTTAGG
>BGPR01000035.1:2336012-2362901 GCA_013235015.1 Araneus ventricosus | reverse complement strand
ATCATATGAAATTCATTAAGGTAATTAGTCTTATTGCAAATTCCATTGCGGTATTTACAATTTTCAAGTATAATAGTTTTGGCGCAACAGATTTTTCGGGGAGATGTGGCGAGAAATGGAATACCGCCTTGGCATTCTCCCAACTACAAAAGGGAAACGCATTTATTAATGAAATCATATGAAATTAAAGTAATTAGTCTTATTACAAACTCCGTTATGGTATTTACAATTTTCAAGTATAATACTTTTGGCGCAACAGATTTTTCGGAGGCAACAATTTTTTCATATTTTCCAATTTGCGCTTACCTACTATAAGGAAGTCACCATGCTCAGAAAAGTTGATGGCTAAAACATTTGCCAATATGATTATATTATAACGGTTTAAATGATGTGAAATGTAAAATGAAGCCAAAAGTTACAAAGATTTATCTAAACCAGAGAATAAAATCGAGCAGATTTTTAAAAAATGGAGCTTATTGGATAGTGTCTGAAGTTGTCTCATAGGAATGCAAGCATTGTGACTTGACCCTACTGTGAGATACAGAAAAAAAAAGAAAACTAAATATCTTCAGTGGAAAAAAATGGATACTATTACCGAAAAAAACTGAAAGGCCACAGGGATCAAACGAAGGTGGGAAAAAAGAAAAGAAATTACCTTTTCTCTCTCTCTCTCTTTTTTCCGTCGACTCTTTGAGGTCGGTCCCAAGTGAAGTTCCCGCCGTCTCAATGGGAACCTTACATGCGATGCCCGGCCAGATCCCATTTCACCAACTTCCGCTGACCCCTCGGACCCCGCGGGGGGAATCACGCACTTTCTGCGAGCAAAAAACACGCCCAAAACAAATAAAAGGCAAACGGAATGACAGTGGAAGTCGACACTTTCCTGATCTATCGATAGGAGGCGATTCCCCCACGATTCGGAGCGGGTAATTCATTAAATTGGATCACGTGAACTGGAAAAATGTTAATTGCAACATGTTGTAAGGAAATCTTTGTGACTCGGTAGCAAGGTGGGAGGGAAGGAAGAAAAAAAGATGAAAGAGAAGCACGAAATGTGGTGGAATGTGGATGTCTCGAGAGAAATGTGGGGAGAACCTTTGTTTTCTTTCACCTTGCCGTTGAGATTTGACAGTCTTTATGTGGAAACAAAATTGCTTTGGACTCTAATCGTAGGAATTTTGAAGAGTTCTTCACAAGATGAGTCTCTGCGTTGGGAAGTCTTAATAGAATTTTCTTTATACAGATATGAGCTACAAGAACTTTTTTTATATATATACTTAGGATTACCATAATTTTTTCATTGAAATCCAGACACGGCGTGGGGGAGGGGTTGAAGGGTATTAACATATTAATAAATTATATAGCTATTAATATATACAGTATAGTCTCAATTGTTCGGGTTTTCGGCAGATCAGTCAAAATTACTAAAACCCTAAAATATTTGGGTTTAATTTTTGATAATAAACTATCTTGGAATCCTCATATTTTTGGTCCCCGTCGATCCCTGCTGACTCTAAACCCTCTGGGTGAGTCGGTCGGCGTGGGTTATGTATGTATAAATCCGAGTTAGTGAAAAAAATCAGTTTAGCTCCCAAATAATGACCAACACGTGAAAGAATTACTGCATCTGGTTTTTATTGTTGTTCGACGGGTCATATGTCCACTGCGCACCCCGGAGCCACCTGCAGAAATGTCCCTTCCCAAAGAAAACGGGATATATGTAAGATCGATATATAGGAGCGATGTGTTTAAACAAAAAACAATTGACAGTTATTTTAAGATATAAATAACCTGTTGCTATCAGCAGTAATGTAATAATATTTGTTATTATTACATTACTGCTTAATTTTTCTTTTAAATGTACTACACTGAAATTTAAAAATTGCTTTTATTTCCATTTATTTATTTATTAAATTTTATGATTTCGATAATTCGAGTCTTCGATAGTTCGAGGTAGGCCCTGTTCCGTCCACCTGGAATTATCGAGACTCTACTGTAATTAATAATATGTTATTGATTATATATTAATAAGTAATAATTATATAATTAATTGTTAGTTATTACATAATTAATTACGGGGTCAAATACAGCATAAAAATTAAATTAACTGCCTACTAACGGCTCTTTTTCATAACACTAGCGCAGAACTTGAAGAAGTGAAAAAAGTTAAGACTTCAGAATGAAAACAAGATACTGTTTTTATTTAAACTTGGTAAATCAAAATTACAGTAATTAAAATTAGAATAAACTGCATTTTTTAGTTTTTTTTACTAAGTTTTAATATTTGGTTTGATATTTAAGCACTTTATTCTTAAATATTTTTAAATAAAAATTTTCACATTTAAATAAGGAAATGCGTTTCCTTGCTTGATGAAGTTTATAAGGCATTGTTATAGACCGCAGTTAGATATGCAATCACAGAAAATTATGGCCTAGGCCAGGGGTAGACAATCTTTCAAAACTCGTGGGTCAAACTGAAATTCGCTGGCGTAAATTCGGACATTTTGAATATCCGGACGCCAGTCCGGACGTGAGTGTGAAATCCGGACGAAATCCGTATGTCATCACGTATGGTGACACTATGTATACTGGTCTTCTGAAACTATGGATTTCGACTTCATGAAAGGTCGCGTACAAAAATTTTGGGCCGTAAAAAAATTGACAGAGCGCTTCTGTCAATTCTGCGATAGAAGTAAATAAAAGCAATTTAAAAGCCATCTTAAATTCTAGCATTTCTAATTTTCAAATAACAATGTTTACATTTTGTTCCTCTTCATCTGCACTTTTTGCTTCACTAGTCTTTTTCATTGGCTTTCTTATTTGTATATTTGGAATTGAGAATAAATTTCTGGGACATGGATGAGGTCACTGCAGACAAAAAGAGTCCATTCATTGTGTTCATTACCGGTGCTCCATTCATTGCTGTTCACTACGGGTGCTCCATTCATTGCTGTTTATTACCGGTGCTCCATTCATTGCTGCTCATTACCGGTTCTCCATTCATTGCTGTTCATTACCGGTGCTCCATTCATTGTTGTTCATTACCGGTGCTCCATTGTTCATTGCCAGTGCTCCATTCATTGTTGTTCATTACCAGTGTTCCATTCATTGTTGTTCATTACCAGTGTTCCATTCATTGTTGTTCATTACCAGTTTTGGATTTGCTTTACAACAATAAATAAATAAAATATTAAGAGGCAAGGTGTAATTAAAGATAAATGTATTCCTGTCATTATATTCACTAAAGCATTTGATAAACTTAAAGCATTCATCCTTTAAAAAAAGATGAATGTGGAGAACAGTTACGATCTAGAGTTGTTCATGGGAAAAAAAGAGTTTCCGCAACTGATCGATATCCACCACCAAAATTCGTTTAATTAATTTAATGTTCCGCTTCGAAGCTCCATAAACTTAATTTAGAATAGGCACCGTAATCTATACTTATAAAAGGCAATGTTTGTGTGCGTGCGTGCGTGTGTGTGTGTTTGTCTGCGATGTCCAGACGAATCTATCGCACTTACAGCCATGAAATTTGGTACACAGGTAGTCGCAATGGTGGCTGAATGCACCTCGAAGCCGAAATTTTAAATTTTAATCTAGAAATTTTTTTATTTAATGTTTTGTGTTGTTTTGGTTGATTTTTCGCACTAATTTCTCAATAGAATGGTTTCGAATAATTGTACGACAAAAATAGATAGACCATCGGAAAGAACACGCGATTTCCGTTCTAATGAAGTTAGTTTTGAATTTCTATCGTAAATTACTGAATTTTGAGAATTTTTTAAAAATCAGTCAGTTTTGCCGTCTAAATATTGGTTTTGATTTTAAATTTGCTGCATCCGACTTTCTAATAACACTATTATTTTCAATTTTTTTTATCTTATAACTAGAACGGTTCTGTCGGATTTAAAACAAGAATGGTTAAAATATCTTTTATCCTTTTTTTAAAATTAATTTTTTTCTGGGCCGTTGCGAGTTATTTTTCTCGATCGAGTTCCAAAAGCGGCA
This sequence comes from Araneus ventricosus, assembly GCA_013235015.1. NCBI lineage: Eukaryota > Metazoa > Arthropoda > Arachnida > Araneae > Araneidae > Araneus > Araneus ventricosus. Next base: position 2,358,893 of record BGPR01000035.1, on the reverse strand, counting down.
CTTCTTCGGAACGTTGATGCCAATTTTGATTGGCGGACGCGTAGGATACGTCATGACCTTCACCTGAATGAATTACTTCGATTATTATTTTCGGATTTGATTTATATTTTGCTTGCTGTATAATAATCATTTTCACGTTCCAATTTTGTAATATTGTTTTGGATTAACGTACTCTGTACTGTAGCGTGAAAAAAAAATAAGCAGGAAAATCAAAAAATGTGTATCTTTTGTTTTGATTTTGTTTTCAAAACTTTTTCATGTCATTGTGGGCGGTTCTTTTTTTTTCATTTTGTTAAAGTCCTGATTCCACGGGCAACGCCGTGCGCGTACTGCTATTTCAAATATTGAGCAAATGATGAAGACGGCATTTAAGCCGATAATACATCTAAATTTCCATACCATTTGACATCGACAGATTTAATGTACACCAAGCCGGCAAGCACAGCAGATCTTCAGTGGAAACGAATCTCAAACCAAAACCCTCCGGCCCCGAAGCATATACTTTGTCATTAGGCCACAGAAGCCCTAAACGAAGAGTCAAATTAAACCAATTCGAAATACAAACTATCTCCACTTTGGCCCAACTTGCTGGTTGCAGTCAATTTTACATAATGTTAATAACCTGTAATATCCCTTCCCAGCAATATTAGTCTTATGGTTGGAAAGGGACATTTACAGAGGTTCTTTCTAGTAATCAGGGGCAGGTCAAGAGAATGCCCCCCCCCCAAACCTTTATGACCATTTTAGCGACAAAATGGAGGTCCTCGGAAATACTAGATTTTTTGTCATATCTCTATTAGGAATAGAAATATAGAGAACGTACTAGATGATTCTATGTGTAGTCACATCCTGTCTGAAAATGTATAAAAACCCGGAGATGCTGAGATGAGTGAACGACTTTGAACGCCTTTGGAGTGTGTTTGAATCTCTTTGGAGTCTTGTTAGCATTACGAGTTGGTCAGATGTTAGACTCTGAGCGCTTTTGTTCGTGTTATTACTGTTAATATTAGTGATTTACTGTCTGTTTATGTTGCTAATTTGTGCGAATGCTGTTTTTCCTGTTACCTGTGCTTCGTGTTTCCTGGAATATTCGAGAAAATAGCGTCACTTTCAGTTATCCAGTTTTTTTGGACTGCTTTTACCATACACCCACCTGACCATTTTCGTAAAAATATTTGTTGTCCACTCATTTTTTATCGGCAACATTGGCCATCTATCCAAAACATCATCACACTGGCACATGATTTTTTTTCTTCCTCTCTTCGTAGACTGTTTTTGTATACTAAGGCGACCCTGGGCAGATTGTCTAAAACACATGCTATGTTTTGCATAATCTACTTTATATGTTCCTCCTCCTCTTTGCAGGAGAAAACAAAATTATACAGACGAATAATCATATCTTTCTTATTATCGAAGCTCACTGGAAACAAAATCAAAAATAATAATTCGCGAACATTCTACATTTAAATGTAGAATTTAGATATAAATGAATGTATGTAAATAGCCCGTGACACTCTGTCATGATTACGACTGCCTGCTTTTTCTAACAATCAGTCGATTTATTTAATTGTTGGGACAAGAAAAATTAGTGGAAAGCAGCGGGAGTGGTCCCCCCAAAACTTTCTCGTATCTGCCCTAATGCGGGTGGAGAAAAATACACAAAGCGGCAGTAACATGGACTATTCCCAAACACAGGTAGCGAAAAGGCAGTTCGCGCTTTTTTTTTTTTTGCGTCATACAATGGTGAAGAAACCGAATATGCAATTTGAAAGCTTTTTTTTTCAACCGATTGAAACAAAAAAATGGGCATGAATCTACAATTAATGTTAGTAAACATCATACCAATTTTTATTTAACTAAGTCATAGGGTTTAGAAGTTATCGTGTTAACAAGTATGCGATTATACAGATAGACAGAGAGTGAACCCTTTGACAGATTTGGTCCAAAATTTTATATGGACCTACATTCCTGATGATAAAACTGTGTGCCAAATTTTTATCTATCTAGCTATTTAAGTTTTTGAGTTATCGTGTTCACATGAACAGACAGACTTCCCGTAGACGGATTTTGTCCAAAATTTGACAGAAGCCTACAAATTATGTGTAAAGATCACATACCAAATTTCATCGCTCTGGTTCTAATAGCTTTTGAGTTATCGTGTTCACAGACAGACACACAGACAGACATAATTACAAAATTATGTTTATCGAACTCGGGGAGGTCTAAAACGCGGAGATTCGTCAAAATCTCGAATTCGAATTTTTAGACGATTACAATACTTTCTCTTTGTTTACTTCATATGCAAAAAGTAAAAAGAAAGAGATAAGAAGGATGAACAAACACGAAAAATTGAAATATATTGAGGTATCTGAAGAATGTTTACATAGAGGGTTATAAGAAATTTGCTTACGTCCATTTATTTACTTTGAGGTAAGACGTTATGGAACTTTTCATACATGCTTATCATTTTTAAAGCTCTATTGAAAGTTGTGTTTTGAAGAAACATTTGAGAATTTCAAATCCAATCTTTATTAGTCTGATGTAAAATTTAAATCTTGTATGAGGCATATTATCTGAAGCATAATACCGTGTTTAAGTGATTTAATTTTTTTTGAAATCAGTCTTAGAACATTATTTCATTAACTTATAATACTGGTTCAGTAATTACGAATGCTAAAGTCACTGATACTATATTTTGAATTACTTATTACAGTTGTAAATTTGCTGAGTACTGGTGCACTAAATATGCCCATTTGGAAAACTGTACTGAGGAGATCAAATCAACTTCAACTAATTTAAAAAATATTCTATATTTTATCCAAAAATATGTAATCAGTGCCAGATTCTACAATGACGAATTGCATAAAAAAAGTTTCCATAAAAGATTTCCAGGACACTAGGGATGGTGGTTATTGCAAAAAAAAAACCAGTTTTCGGTTAAATCGGTTTTTTTTACCTTCGGCTTAACCTGAATGTTAAAACCGTTAAAAATAACCGTTTTTTGAAAAAAGTATGTTTGTGGACATAATTTTTTATTAATAATAATATACAATAAGTAAGTATTAATACAATAATTAATTAATGTAATAAGTAATGATTATAAATAAGTAATTAATACAATATGTAATAATAATAAATGAGTAATTATTGCAATATGCAAGCATTATAGACAAAAGTTTTTATTAACTTTGTTTTCACTAGAAAATAATTTATTGGCCAATATTTATCATCTAATCTGCTCATAAAGACTCTTCCAGCAAGGTGCTGATCCGTGAGTCGACACCTCTCATCGGAAACAACATCATTCAACGTAGATACTAATCTTTCGGATGCCACAGAACTTCCGACTAAAGATAAATATATTTTACCTACAGGAAACAGACGCCGTTTGCAGACAAAAATTCTTATTAGTATTGTTGTTGTAGGAAATCAATCCATTGGCCAATATTTATCTGTTCGTAAAGACTCTTTCAGTAATCCGCCAACCAACAGGCCCCTCGAGGAAGCGGTTGTCGGTGATTGGCCTAAGATGATGAAATTCAAAGCTTTATAACTTGATAAATTTTAGTCTAGTCGAACCTAAAATCGAGCCTATCTTCCGACCCGTTTTTTTTTTCCGGTTTTTTGGGTTTAAAAAAAACCGGTTTTAACCGGGGCTAAAAAATAACAAAAAAAAAAACGGTTTTCGGTTTAAACCGGTAGGTTTTTCCCACCATCCCTACTTTGTGCTCACCCTGTTATTTATTTTAGACAAATAGAAATCTGGCTTTTGACGTGGCGCAGTATAGCCGGCCATGGCTCACTCACGAAGAAAACCGCAAACCAAACCAAAACCGCAGAAGATTTTTGATGACGGCTTAAAAAGGGTAATTTTCAAGTGCATCGGGTACAAAAAGTCAATTTGTCTAACTAATTGTGCTTGTCATTTATAGGTAAAGTTTTTGAATATTTATTTAACTTAGACCAGGAATTCCCACCCTTTTTTCTCTCGCGTACCCCTTGATTAGTCCTTTTATTTTCGCGTACCCCCTACTGTCAATACCCCTTCAACCATTCGACTATACAAAGAAATTCTTATCAATAATGTTAAAGGCCTAGGTGAGCTTCAGAGTCAAATGACTCGAATTTATAACATTTGCAGGACTTATTTTTGAATTTACGTTTTATTGGATTTTTACAATAGTATTAGTTGAACGTTAAAACCGATGAAATAAGAGAGTATTATAAAAAAATTAAACTTCCTTTTGCTTTCTTTTTTCCTTATTTTGAGGGTAGGTTTAGGACTTGCACAACTTTTAATTTTATTTATTACACGAACTTGGGGAAACAAAATTCTGCAACATTTTTAATCCCTTATGTTTTCTTGTGTCCGCCATTACCCACTTTGAGTTCTCGTACCCCCAACTGGTCTTTCGCGTACCCCCAGGGGTACGCGCACCTCAGGTTGGGAACCTCTGAACTAGACGGTCTCCATTATCTCTTTTGCCATCCGCGAATTTTGAACATGTTCAAACGATATTACAATTTTACATTTTCAGGATCATTTCCAAAGTTTCATAAACTTTTTCTAATCATGGTCCCACTTCCATTTGAAAAACTTCGCTGCGACGACAAATGTGGAATATAAAATAACAATAATAAATAAATAAGTATTGAAAAAATTTGATTAGGAAATGGTTTTATAGCAAATTTTAATGATCCATTACTTAGCTAATTAAAATAATCTACTTATTTGATTTTTAATTTAAAATAGGCAAGATTGAAATGAGAAATTTATGCATAAAAATTTTTTTTTCAATTGTTTTGACGTAGACTTACGTCTCTCCATAGTGGTCTAACGGTGTGTCGGGAAAGGAAAAAATCATGACGCTTTTCGTGGTATTTTTAAACGCTTATAGTTCCGCAACCAAATAACATAGAGAGTTGGTTTTAATTTCATTTAACAGAGAAAGGTGGACATTGAAGATTGCAAAAAGAATTTTAGAATTTGGAATTACGGTTTAGTCACAGTCGAGCTTCAAAGTTAGTGAAAATCAAAAATTTTGATGAGGTCACAGCGACGGTGTATTAACTGGAACGGTAATGTGAGCGGTATATTAACTGGATTTTAACAGATTAATAATTAATTCATTTCATATCAATTAATTAATTCAGATTAATTCATTTAACAGAGAATCCACCCAACAACAGACGCCTCGACAAAGCGGTTGTCGGTGATTGCCCTCAGATGATAAAATTCAAAGCTTTATAACTTGGTAAATTTTAGTCTAGTCGAACCTAAAATCGAGCCTATCTTCCGACCCGGTTTTTTTACCCGGTTATTGAATTTAAAAAAATAACCGGTTTAAACCGGAAAAAATAACCGAAAAAAACCGGTTAACCGAAATAAAAAAACGGTTTTCTGTTTAAACCGGTATGTTTTTCTCATCCCTACAGGACAGTTACTCTCTGTAATTTAATTAGTTGAGGAGACAAATGCTACTAGATTTCAAATTCTAGTAAAATTTGGATTAACCGTCACTTCCCGGACCAGGGCTATGACGGATAATCGAATAGACGGATAACAGAAATCTCTAAATGTATATGCACAGTAACGTGATTTCACTGATGGCTCGGGTCGGAAATGAAAATAAAATCCTTTAAAAGTGAACAATACATACATGTTGTTTTAATTTTTGCAAAATGATCAATATAAACTTCAATACAAGAGTAGTGATGTACAGAAATGTATGGTAATGGTACAAACCTACGTTTTTAGACGATGACGGATAACAGAAATCTCTAAATGTATATGTACAGTAACGTGATTTCACTGCTGGCTCGAGTCGAAAATGAAAATAAAATCCTTTAAAAGTGAGTAATGCAAACATGTTGCATTTAATTTTACAAAACGATCAATATAAACTTCAATACAAGAGCAGTGATGCACAAAAATGTATGGCAATGCTACAAACCTACGTTTTTAGACGATGACGGATAACAGAAATCTCTAAATGCATATGTACAGTAACGTGATTTCACTGCTGGCTCGAGTCGAAAATGAAAATAAAATCCTTTAAAAGTGAGTAATGCAAACATGTTGCATTTAATTTTACAAAACGATCAATATAAACTTCAATAGAAGAGCAGTGATGTACAGAAATGTATGGTAATGCTACAAACCTACGTTTTTAGACGATGGCGAATAACAGAAATTGACGGTTAAACTAGTGACGGATAATCGAAATTTTACTGAACCGCTAGAAAGAAAAAAAAAGAACAAAGGAAATATTCCGAGGGGCCCCGTAAATGTGGAAACCACATCTATTAAATTTCTCTGGAGTATTGATTCAATAAACTATAATTCAAACCTGGTTGGAACACTTCTCAAATATGTAATCAATTTTAAAGGCGCTTTATATGTAATTCAGTATTATAAATTTCCAATAACAGGAGCTAATTGGTGGTCTCTTCAAAGTGCCCCGCTGCATTCACCTGTAGATCATCTCGAACATTTTTTGATGAAAAAACTATTCTGGTGCATTCTTGTTTTGTTCCTTTTCATTCTCCCCAGCACCAATTTTTTCGCTTCTTTTGTATCGATTTTTTTCCTTTTTTTCGCTATGAATGACATCCGCATTCTAAGAGCAAAACACAACCTTGGGAATACACCACGTCCATCAAAATGGGCCCCAATAACAGAGCCCCAAATAAGAATAATCATAAAAAGACCATTAAATCCTTGGTTATTACATGTCTACCTGCCGAAGAAGAAGGGGGGCACGAGGAGACTGCCCCCTCCCCACCCATCAGTGTCTTATGCTCTTTCTTGAGACAAAAGAACCAACCAACAGGGATGAAGCAATTTCGAAGGCGTGCCTTTGCACGACGTTGCCAAGGGCCACTCTCGTAAAAGCGCTGTCAAAAGATACTGTGTAAGCAAACGATAAAGAGAGGCAGTGGCGGAAGCGGAGGTAAATCGGCTTCATTACTATTAGCACATTTTGCGATCTGAAGTGAAGGGGGGAACGGAATCGGGAGGATCTAGAGAAAGTCAACACCTTAACAGAATATCCATTTTCTTTTTTTATGCACGCAAACGATTTTGTCACCCACCCCGCTCCCACTAAGCCGAAAGGTGATTGAAAATTTCTTTTTTCCGTGTCCCACCCCCGTGTCTCGAGAGATTCCCAGCAGCGGGTGGGTATTGGCGAAGACCGCCACTCCTGTTCGTGAAATCAAGGTTGAGCTGTGATTTACGGATTGGCTCTTATGTAAGGCAGGTAGTTAATCACGTATCGGTAGTCACCTTGGAATGCTTTTAAGCAATTTAGGGAAATGGGAATTACTTTCAAAACTGCAAATGAAGGTAACTTTTCGCAGTACAGTGAAACCTCTCCAGAAAGACCACCTCCCGTTCTTCAGGGTTTTAGCAATTTAGGGAAATGGGAATTACTTTCAAAACAGCAAATGAAGGCAACTTTAAGCAGTACAGTGGAACCTCTCCAGAAAGGCCACCTCCCGTTCTTCAGGATTTTAGCAATTTAGGGAAATGGGAATTACTTTCAAAACAGCAAATGAAGGCAACTTTAAGCAGTACAGTGAAACCTCTCTAGAAAGGCCACCTCCCGTTCTTCAGGATTTTAGCAATTTAGGGAATTACTTTCAAAACTGCAAATGAAGGTAACTTTTCGCAGTACAGTGAAACCTCTCTAGAAAGGCCACCTCCCGTTCCAAGTAAAATTGGTCGTTCAGATGTGTTGGTCGCTCTTCAGGATTTTAGCAATTTAGGGAAATGGGAATTACTTTCAAAACTGCAAATGAAGGTATCTTTTGCAGTACAGTGAAACCTCTCTAGAAAGGCCACCTCCCGTTCTTCAGGATTTTAGCAATTTAGGGAAATGGGAATTACTTTCAAAACTGCAAATGAAGGTAACTTTAAGCAGTACAGTGAAACCTCTCTAGAAAGGACACCTCCCGTTCCAAGCAAAATCGGTCGTTCAGATCTGTTTGTCGCTCTTCAGGATTTTAGCAATGTAGGGAAATGGGAATTACTTTCAAGACTGCAAATGAAGGTAACTTTTGACGGATGAAACGGAGCTAGAGGGATAAGATTTGGTATATGGTCTTTACACAAGATTGGTAGAGTTTTATCAAATTTTGGACGAAATCTGTGTGCGGGAAGTCTGTTTGTCCGTGTTCATGTGAACACGATAACTCAAAAACTTAAATAGCTAGATAGATTAAAATTTAGTGCACAGTTTCATCATCAGGAATGTAGTTCAGTATCAAATTTTGGACCAAATCCGTCAAAGAGTTGACTGTCGGTCAGTCTATATCATCGCATGCTTGTGAGCACAACAACTCCTAAACGCAATGACTTAGAAAAATGAAATTCGGTATGTGGTCTTCTAACCTTGATTGTAGATCTGTGTCCAATTTTGGTTTGAACGGTTGAAAAAAGGGCGTTCAAATTGCAAATTCGGTTTCTTCACCTTTCTACGACGCAAAAAACCCCGCGTTTTCCCCCACCTGTGTTTGGGAATGGCGCGTCTTATTTTTTTTAGGACGACAAAATACTTATTTAATCAAACTCTTATTCATTATTTATTTCAAAAGAGTGAATTCTTACACAAAAAAAAACCTGTTGAATCCATTCCAAAACGTATTAAAAGTATAATTTCAGCTAAAGAATGCCCAACGAAATATTAAAATGTTTGATTATTTGCATATTTTTGTTTAAATTCGTCGAATGTTCAAAGTGTGCAAGTACTTAAGTGAGATTGTTTTCAACACTTTCTCGGTAAATTATTTTTTTCAGAAAAAGTTATTGAATTTATTTTCATTACAATATGCAGGTTTTATTATAGACAAAAGAAAATTTATATGAAAAAATTTTGAAGTACATCCTTTAATATTTAGATGACGTTTTATAAAAGTATAAGTTTCAAAAACAAATGTGAGCCACTGTACAAATCTGCACGTAGCGGCTAAAGCTCACACAGCAGGAGGGAGAAAACGTAGTATGTTCATTCCAGACCTAAACTGAAAGAGTTAAAACATTTTTCAGCTTTTCTCTAATTAATTCCGAATTCAACTACACAACCACTGGGCTATCTTTGAATTAGAGATATTTGATTCGGACACCCTGTATTACCATTTTTAATATCCTACCTTTGCAGAACCGGCTTTTCTGCGGTGTCTACTTTGAAGACAAGATCTCAGCTAAATATAGAAAATGAACTCAAAGTGTCTATTTCTATTATTAAACCTTCCCTCGAAAAACTTTCTTATGCAAGAGAGGCCCAGGTGAGTCACTAATAATTATTAACTTTTTTTTTTAATTTAGTATTTATTTAAACAAAGAGATCACACTACAGAGATGACTCCATTTACAGAGTGCATACAAAAAGCGCAAGCCACAAAGTGAATAAAAACACTAAGAAAAAAGTAACTGCAGAGAATACAACAGTTCAAAGCTCAGAACCTCATCAATTATAAAAATGTAAACAGATAAATGTTTTAAAATGAAAACACGCAATTACAAAAGCATTAAAAATACACTGAGGCTCCAAAAGTTCATGTTGCACACCGTCAATTTAAAATTATATATAAAAAAATCACACATTTTTTTTAAAACTTTAGAACACCGAATCAAAAAAACCATTAAAAAAGCAAGGGTCAAAAAGTCAAACACACACATACATTAGGTCAACGTATAAAAATATTAATATGTAGAGTCAAGTGTAAGAAAAGAAAAGGAAATCAGGTCACGTATTTAAAAGTTGAAAACAATCCGATTTAAAAACAGTAGGAGACATATGATAAATCTCCAGTTCACCAGAGATCTTGTTAAAAGTCTTATAAAATTTATACAACGAGAAGCTGTCAATATAATTAAATCTAGAATACACATTAGGAAAAGTATTGATAAGTTACTTATTAAATACATTGTGCAGAACTGATACAATCCTATTTATAAGTGTATTATATCAGTGTAATTGTGTATTTTATTGTTTATTATGTCAGAATGTATTTTGTTTCCTTTCAGTAAATTAATAAATTTTTCTAATATTTTCTTTTCGATATGCTCGAGCCCCCCCCCATTAAGTGCTATCACGCCCCCCAGGTTGAGAATCGCTGTTTTACTCTGTTAAAAAAATCAATAGATTTTTAAGCAATCTATTAAAACGAACACGTGGAATAATAAAAAAGATGCGAGGCTGATCCTTTTTAGCCCACTCATATGTTTAAGTTGATTTTACTTCCTTAATTATATCATTTTCTTCTTTCGCATAATAATAAAATTGGGCGTAACTCATTTTAAAATTATAATGACAAATCAATTCAATAATGACAAAAGAGTCGATTGTCTCCACTGACAACCTCTTTCTTTCGTCGGACCATTGAGTTGACATGAGGGAAAATTTTCTCTCCACATTTGCATTGTGTGCTGGTATGGCAAATACGTATTCGCATAGTTTTATTAGACACTAGCAGTACGAGCACCGCGTTGCCCGTAGAATCAGGACTTCAACAAAATGAAAAAAAAAAAAAAGCCCACAATGACTTGAAAAAGTTTTGAAAACAAAATCAAAACAAAAGATACACATTATTGATTTTCCCACTTATTTTTGCGATAAACAATATTAAAAAATTGCAACGTGAAAATTATTATACTGCAAGCAAAGTATGCGAGATGAATAAATACGTTAAGATACTGCCGAAAATAATAATCAGTCACTCAATTCAAGGTTATGACGTCACCTCCCCTTCAACCAATCACATAGCCATCTGCGTTCCGAAGAAGTGCCGCGCGAGGAAGTCTCTCCATAAAAATAACTCTCAACTGCCCAGGAAAAAATTAATTAAAAAAACTTGATAAGATATTTTAACCGTTCTTGTTTTAAATCCGACAGAACCGTTCTACTTATAAGCTGAAAAAAATTGAAAATAATAGTGCTATTAGAAAGTCGGATGCAACAAATTTAAAAGCAAAAATAGCATTCCGATGGCAAAACTGACTATTTTTTAAAAATTTCTCAAAATTCAGTATATTACGTTAGAAATTCAAAACTAATTTCATTAGAACGGAAATCGCGTGTTCTTTCCGATGGTGTATCTATTTTTTTCGTACAATTATCCAAAATCATGCTAGTGATAAATTAGTACGAAAAATCAACAAAAACAACACAAAACATTAAATAAAAAATTTTCTAGATTAAATTTTAAAATTTCGGCTTCGAGGTGCATTCAATCATCATTATGACTACCTGTGTGCCAAATTTCATGGCTGTAAGTGCGATAGATTCGTTTGGACATCGCAGACAAACACACGCACACAAACATTGCCTTTTATAAGTATAAATGGCTTCTAATCAATATAAGGGAGAAAACGGGACAAATAGTAATACGGGACTGAGTAGTGAAATACGGTGACAGTCCTGTATATACGGGACGTATGGCAACCATAGGTATAGATGACCAAGGCACCAGTTTTAGGGAGAGCCTCGGAAACAAAATATTATTTCGTTTATGTCAGATTTTAAAGCGAAATATGAAGAGGTGGCGAAAAAATAACACTATACCAAATTCCATCCCCGTAGCTCTAATAGTTTTCGAGTTATCGTGTCCACATACAGACGAAATTCCAAAATTGTGTTTTTCGGACTCAGGGAGGTCTAAAACGTGGAGATTCGTCAAATCTCGAGTTAAAACGCATCTATCACACACTGATAGGTTCCACTCTTGCCGGCTCAAGGACAAAGTGACGTAATTCCCTCAATAGCTTCCGCGTGCACAGAGATTGCTACCAGTACGCATGCGCATGGAGAATCGGATTAGAAAAATTAATTATGCAATTTCAACACCTTTTTTTAACAGATTGACACAACAATTGGACACAAATCTACAATCAAGGAAAGAAGGCCACATACCAAATGTCATTTATCTAAGTAATTTTATTAAGAAATTTTGCGATTAAAAATATGCGATTATACAGATCGACAGACAATCAACCCTTCGAAGGCTTTGGTCCAAAATTTGATACGGTCCAACATTCATGATGATAAAACGTGTACCAAATTTAATCCATCTATCTATTCAAGTTTTTGAGTTATAGTGTTCACATGACTGCAGACATATAGACTTCCCTTTGACGGATTTTGTCCAAAATTTGTTAGAAACCTGTATATCATGTGTAAAGATCACATACCAAATTCCATCCCTGTATCTCTAATAATTTTCGAGTTATTGTGTTCACAGACATAATTCCAAAATTGTGTTTTTTGGACTCAGGGAGGTCTAAAACGTGGAGATTTGTCAAAATCTGGAGTTCGCATTTTTTGACGATTACAATACTTTCTCTTTGTATACTTCGTATACGAGAAAGTAAAAATAAGTGACACCTGGAGCATCCATATGGGATTATTTTTCTTCTTATCAAAGAAACAAGATAAAACTGTATTATTACTTTCTCGTATACTAAGTATACAAAGGGAAAGTATTGTAATCGTCAAAAAATTAGAACTCGAGATTTTGACGAATCTCCACGTTTTAGACCTCCCTGAGTCCGAAAAACACAATTTTGGAATTATGTTTGTCTGTGTGTCTGTATGTCTGTGAACACGATAACTCGAAAACTATTGAAGATACAGGGATGAAATTTGGTATGCGAATTTGACACATAATTTGTAGGTTTCTATCAAATTTTGGGCAAAATCCGTCAACGGGAAGTCTGTCTGTTTGTACGTCCGCGATTTTTGACGATTACAATACAGTGGTACCTCGAGATACGAGTGCCCTGACATACGAGTTATTTGAGATACGAGCGCTGTCGAGCAGCGAAGTTTTGTTTTGAAATACGAGCGACATTTGAGATACGAGGAACTTCAACGATATGCACTGTGCTTAAACAGAAGGAGTCGATAAAGGGTATAACGCCAGTTAAGGGCGTTACAATAATTTCTAAGCTCCGGAGCTCTCTCCATGAAAAGATGGAGAAATTGCTGATGGTTTGGGTGACGGAGAAGCAGCTTAAAGGCGATACCTTAACATAGGGCATCATATGCGAGAAGGCACGAGCGATTTACAGTGATTTGTTGAATCAGACCCCGCGCACTTCCACGGACGAGGCATCGGAAGACTCGTTTAAAGCCAGTCGAGGCTGGTTTGACAACTTTAGAAAAAGGACTGGCATTCACTCCGTTGTCAGGCATGGTGAGGCAGCAAGTTCGGATGTGAAGGCAGCTGAGGATTATCTCAAAACTTTTTCCGAACTGATAGAAGCTAATGGATACATCCCCTAGCAAGTCTTCAATTGTGACGAAACAGGGCTTACATTTATGTGACCAAAATACAAATATATATGTATATACACTTTATAAAACCAGTTTTTTTTTGCTTTACATTCTCTTTTATTATGTTTTTATACAATATTTGTCATTTATAAATACATTTTTCTTATTCAAAAACAATTAGGGGTAGCATTTTTGGGGCTGGAACGGATTAACATAATTTCAATTAATTTCAATGGGGAAAATTGCTTTGAGATACGAGCAAATTGACATACGAGCAAGGTTACGGAACGAATTAAACTCGTATCTCGAGGTATCACTGTACTTTCTCTTTGTATACTTCGTATACGAGAAAGTAACGAGGTACAGAGTATTTTATATAAAAATTATTCTCCCTTTCTCTATCTCCATTATCTGATATTTTCACTAATCCGACTTCGGCAATCCATATTTATGTTGGATGAATGAGATTCTACTGTATTCTGACTGCGTTACACGTGTTTCCCGGGGGTTAAAGAATTTAACATACATCTTAACGATATCAAAGCAAAATGACAGTTATTGGCGTCTTCCCAGATCAACCCTACTAGACAAAAACCAAAACAAGAGAAAAGTCGTGCCTTTGAACTTTGAGATTGATTTGTTCAAGTTGTTTGAGTATGATGTGACACTTTCGCTGACAGAAGAAAAGTATGAAAACTTTTACTCCGATTTTCTTTTCATCCTTCCATCTTTTAAACTCCATATACGTAAACGTTACTAAAGACTTCTTTCCGAAATCTAAAACAAGTAATTTTCTTGTTTGAATTATAACTTTTCATTATGTAGTTGAGGTCCTATTTTTTTATTCAACATCATTAACATTGGAATTCCGTGGTATCGCGTGGTCCAATAATCTGAAGACTTAAAAACCTTCCTCAACTGTGTGTCACGCAATATGTCAATAGCGAATCAATTGAATTGTTCATTCATTTTTTGACGTAGATTTACGTCTCTACATAGTGATCTATTGGTGTATCGGGAAAGGAAAAAAATATGACGCTTTTCGCGCTAATGTTAAAAGCTTCCAGCTCCGCAACCAAATAACATAGAGAGTTGGTTTTAGTTTCATTTAACAGAGAAAAGTGGACATAAATGATTGCAAAATTAATTTTAGAATTTTGACTTACGGTTTAAGTCGAGCTGCAAATTTGATGCAAATCAAGAAAAATTTTGATGACGTCACAGCGACCGATGCGCGCGCACGCAGACTAAGGCAATTCATTCAAAGATCGCGCGAAATATTACTCAAGAATTGTTAAATTACGTCGCATTTCGTGCTAAAGTTAAACGCTTATAGCTCCGCAACAAAATAACATAGAGAGTTGATTTTAGTTTCATTTAGCAGAGAAAGGTGGACATTGAAGATTCCAAAAAGAATTTAGAATTTGGAATTACGGTTTAGTCACAGTCGAGTTGCAAAGTTGGTGAAAATCACGAAGAATTTTAAATAGATAGAGGCACATAGTCACACTAGACTAATAGTGACACTAGACTATAGGGTTAATAGTCGCATAGAGCTACTTTAGTCACAGTTGAGTAAGGTAAGTAAGTCTATGCCCCTCAATCCCAGCGGCCGTTTCGCAGAGCCCGTCCGTCCGGTTTTCGTCCTGTTGATTTTTTTTTCAGGTACTTTTGAAAAGCATAGAAAAAAAACGGCCGACAAAAAAACTTTTTGGACTATACACAAAATGGGTTCTGTGTCGAAAGAAAGTTCTATTCAGACTTTACGTATTATAAATTGAATTCTGGTAATAAGCAGAGGATGAACTTTTGTATTGTAAACATCCGCATTTACGAATTGTCGCTGATTACAAAAGGAGTTCGTAAAATCGAAAGACTTTAATTGGAAACTTCATAAAAAAAATATGAAGCCTCTAATTTAGATTTCTAAATTTATTTATAATGTTAATTTGCTATATCTCTATCTTTATTCATAACTAGCCGCCTTCGGCGACCAGATGTTCCCCCGTAATATTAATAGCCTGTAACTATGCTTGCAACTTGGGGAAATAAATTTGCGAATTGGCGGTTGTAGAAACTGAGGGAATCTGCCAAAGTTTTATTTTTCAACCTCGAAAACGGGATATTTTTAACACCACCTCCGTTACCGACTTCTCTGGGCTTTTATATTATAGATATAGATAATGGAGAATGTGTCTCTATGTCTGTGTGTGTCGGCCCTCTTCAGGGCAGACCACTGGGCCTAGAGCTACGAAATTTTTCACAAACATACGTTCGAGGGTAGAAATGAGCATTTCGGAGCTGTATTTTTTTAGAAATTTTAATTGGAATTTTTGTTAATTAAAAATTGATCGAAATTTTGGCGTTTTTCCTTGATAACTCCTAAAAAATAATTTCGCAAAAATGAATTTCTCACAATCTGAAAGTTCATAAACAAAATTATCTTTTCAATGATATTAATTAAGTTGAAGTGCCATTTTTTCCCTCATATTTCAATAAATTTTTAAAAATATTTTTAGGGATAATTTGCAACAATACTTTTCATGTTTGCAATGAAATTGAAACTGTTTTCATTGTTCAAACAAATATTTAATTGCGCGTTTCTCTTCCACTGTTGAAAGCTGAGGTAATATACTAATGGATTTTACTTTCTTTTATTTCATCAATATCTGCAATCAAAGTCCTCTAAAGTATATTAGAAAATATATCAAGTAAGCTTCAGGATTGATTACGCTTGCTATGTTTTAATTCTTTTTACTTGTTTTAATTCAATTAACATGCTGCTGGACGTAAAATGTTCCATATTTTGCACAGGGAATAAGATGGTGAAGATAGCGCCGACAACTAGCAATTAGATGTTACATGACATTTATTTGACTCCATTAGGGACGTTTGTGTAGACAATGAACAGAACAGGTGCAAGGCTACTGAAAGAACACGGGTTAAATGTCTATCGCAATTTGAAGTTTAAAATTACTTTGTTAAAGGAACCATGAATATCAAATTATGCATATGCGATTCAAATGAAATTATATTCCCGACAAACAAGGTGGTCGCCGAAGGCGGCTAGTTCTTAATAAGAGCCGGCGCAAAGATGCTTGACGACCAATACATACTCATATATTCTACATACATAAAGAAACAAAATAGCCAAATGTATATATATAAAAAAATTAAGCTTTTTTTAAATTAAAAAACAGTATTTAAAATGCACAAAAAAAGGAAAACAAAAGAAATTTTTTAAAATGATTTTTTAAGCTTGTATTTTAAACATCAATAATTCATTATCATATTTAATAGTGCATTTATAGTTAAAGTTCAATGCATATTGAAATTTAATATTTATAATGAGGTGTTTTATTGTTGTGGTTGCAGAGATCAGTTTTCCATCCGAGAATTAATATGATGCATTTCTAAAAGTATGTACAAGGTATGGTGACCAACTTCATAATTCTAACAAATATTTATCCACAATTCATACTGCCCTTTATATACCGAAATTCGCTCCAGCAAATTTCAATTTAACTTTCTAGTGTGCAAAGTGGATAGAGAGAAGGTATTGCAATCGTCAAAACATTCGACCTCTTGATGTGGATGAATTTACGCGTTTTAGACTTCCCTGGCAGTGGCGTAGCGTCCCAGAAGGCAAGGGGAGGGATATAGATCCTCCAGGCATCAGTTTTAGGGGGCGCCATGGAATTAAAAATTACTGCGTTTATGTCAATTTTTGAAGCAAAATATGATGGGGGGGGGGTGTAATGTCTTGGCCTAGGTGTGACCAAATAATTTCAAGCTTAGGTTGGCCTAAGTACTTTATTTAATACAGCAATAATTAAGAGACACTTCTCGCAGAGAAGTCTTGATTAAATATGATTATTTACAAAGGAATCAACAAAATCATAGTTCTAAAACGTCAAAGTTCCATGAGCAATTAGTCCATGAAGACTAGCAATCATCGGATGGATAACTTCCACCTATCAACGTGATACCAAACCACGAGACTACCAGGAGTGCTCGCAAGTTGCTGAGCCGAGCGTTCGGGAAATGCTGATTCCTCGGGGTTGCTTACCAAAGTCCGAATTCAGTCGGGACTTTCAGTCCGAGCTGATCAATATCACACAGCTCTCCTCGGTACTCCGGAGCCTGAAAAACAGTCCGAGTCTCCTAATCCGTTTCTCTCCCCCGTCCTTCCCTCGAACATCCAGTTTTTATTCACTCCTTCAGGGAGTGGAGCTCCGCCTATCTTTTCCTTCACTGGATAATAGTACTCTGGTTGACCAACAGCTCGCTTCCTAGTGGTCAACCCCAATTATGGGAAGGTTCTTGAGTTTTCGCCACCACCGGCCTATTCAGGAATGACACCAAAGGGTACCGCTAATGTGTTCGCTGACAGTGATGGATTCCTCGGTATTGTGGCGGCCCTCGTGTGAAGTCCTTTCTCTTGCACCCGTCTCGTTAGCGATGTCCAGGTGCAACTCCTGCTGTTTGCCGCCAATCTCAAAAGTTACGGCACTCTTTTTCTCATGGGAACGTTGCTCGCGGGAAGGAAACCTTACAGGGGAAGTGAAAATAATACCATACCCAGGCGCTAAACTGTTGTTAAACCATTGATGATGACTGGGATAACCAGCGGGAGTGGCCTCCCCTAAACTTTCTCGTATACTTCTCAAAAATGTGTCATTTCCCCTCCCCCTGCGTGGATAAAAAATTCGAACCTACTGTAACCTAGAATGCAATGACTATCAGAAGGTTTTTCATTGTAGATCAAAGCGATTGTAAAATATTTAGGTGAAGAATCAAATTCAAAGAGATGCGTATGTATTAAAACGTAGAAAGCTCCGCTAATGCATGCACAGAGATTAATTAGTTCCCGTACGCAAGTAAAAACTAGGTAAAGAATCAATTTCCAAGAGATGCCTACCGATTTTCCGCTCTTGGACGACTTAAGGACAAACTGACGTAATTCGCTCCATAGCTTTCGCATGCACAGAAGATTTCTTCCAGTACGCATTCGCGTGGAGATAACGGATTCTTTTCAAAAGTAAATTATACAGACCGACTGACAGCCAACCCTTTGACGGATTTGGCCCAAAATTTTATACGGATCTACATTCATGACGATAAAACTGTGTACCAGATTTTATCCATCTAGCTATTCAAGTTTTTGAGTTATAGTGTTCACATGACCGCGGACATACAAGCAGACAGACCAAAATGTCCAAAATTTGACCAAATTTTTTTTGTCCAAAATTTGATAGAAACCTACAAATTATGTTTAAAGACCACATACCAAATTTCATCCCCGTAGCTCTAATAGTTTTCGAGTTATCGTGTTCACAGACAGACATAATTCCCAATTTGTGTTTTTCGGACTCGGGAAGGTCTAAAACGTGGAGATTCGTCAAAATCTCGAGTTCGAATTTTTTGACGATTACAATACTTTCTCTTTGTATACTTCGTATACAAGAAAGTAAAAAGAAATCATAATATTTTCCGGACGCCACTGACTCTCGCTACGCCACTGGCCATGGTGACAGAGCGTTAATGCACTTATGTCGCTTTTTAAAGTCAAATGCGATGGGGGGGGGGGAAAAAAAAAACACACCTCAGGCGCCTTGCTTTCAAGCTAAGTCACTGATGATGGGAGGGGGGTGAAAAAATTATAATATTTTCCGTACGCCACTTACTCTCTCTACGCCACCACTCCCTCGGCCCGAAAAAAAACGTTTTCAGAAGTCTATCCGTCGGTCTATTAGTGAACACTTTAACTCAAAAATGATTTATTTTGTTTGGGGTTTATGACGCAAGGGTCAGTATTTGGCCATGCTGCTCCAAACATATTCCAGAGTTGTAACCGGTGCTGTAGTCGCAAAAGAAGCAGTGCTGGAACGCTCAAACGAGGGTGGCAAAAATCTCTCTGTTTTAAGGAGATTTTTCTTGTTTATTTCTCGGAAAAAAAGGAGGCCCTGAAAAGCTGTCCGGCTAAACTACATCTCTGGCTGTTCCTCAACAAATAACGGAATGAGCTAGATAGAAGAAATTTCGCATACGGTTATCTATAATAGAATTGTCCAGAGATGTCCCTAACGCTGAGTGGAGCTTAAAATAACCTCGCTCCATTTGTCTGCGTCATTATTGAACGAGTCAATCGAATGATTGTATAAGAATATTACCACAACTTTCAACAATGAAAGAGAAACAAGCAATTAAATATTTGTTTAAACAATGAAAACGGATTGAACTGCGCTTCAACAATGAAAAGTATTGTTGTAAATTATGCCAAAAATATTTTTATGTATAAGGCTGGGCGGAGCTCAAAATAACCCCGTCCCTTTTGTCTACGTCATTATTCAACGAGCCAATCAGATGATTGCATAAGAATATAACCTCAGATTTCAACAATGAAAGAGAAACACGCAATTAAATAGTTGTTTAAACAATGAAAACGGATTGAACTACTCTTCAACAATGAAAGGTATTGTTGTAAATTATGCCAAAAATATTTTTTAAAATTTATTAAAATTGGACAAAAAAGAAATTTAATTTATAAAGCAATTTAATTGATATCATTAAAAAGGTAATTTTTTTATACTCTCAGATGACTTAAAAATCATTTTTGAGCTGTAAGAATTTGGGAAGTTATTGAGAAAAACGTCAAAATTCTGCTTAATTTTTAATTAATTAAAAGTTGGAAAAAGGACTCCGAAATGCACATTCTCATCCTCCAAATTTTATTTTTGCCAAATTTCGTACCTCTAGGTCCAGCGGTCTGCCCTGTAGAGCGCCAACACACCCATTCCCTTTTGTTATTAGTAGAGATTTGGTAATGCATTTTTTCTGTTAGTGGATTTTACATTATTTTTACTCGAATAAAACGGAAGTAATCGTTAAAAGTAAAGTTTTTAATGACACGAAAGTTGGCGCCAAGTGATTCATCAATCCTGTTTTTCGTTTTTTCATTTATTTCTTAAGCACTGAGCCCATGTGTATGAAATTTTGTATTACATTTTTCGTGACTAGATCTGTTACAATCAGTTCTGAGATATGGTTTGCAGGCTAAATGCCCGTCTTAGACGGGCACGAATCTTCTAGTATCATAAAAATATTATATATGTATGTAATAATCTCGCTTAATTTTATTTCAAATTCTAATATTATATATTTTAAAGTCTTAATGCATTCCAAAATCACTTTTCTGAAACTCCAGTTTCGTTCTATTTCCCGCTCTGGAGGTATATTAAATCTCTCGTTTTGACATATTTATTACTAAAAGAATATTTTAATCGTTTCCACGCGCACATAAACTCACGAAATCAGCGACTTATTGCCGCCATGCATTTTCCCTATAACATTTACGTAATATAGTAAAAATAGCTATTATTCCTTTCACTTTGATCACATGTCTATCTGTTAAATCCCTACTTGGGAAAAAGCAGGGATCTTCTGTTCACTTTTGGCTTAAAACTTAAACGAAGATGAACGTACATTCCGTCACTCTCCCATAATAAAAATGAAATTAAGAATTCAACTCGGCCTGTTTTTTATTTAACGACTACAATAACGAATACATTTTATGTATAGAATTTTGGACAAAATTCGTCCACTGTTATTGTATAGCAACGAATTCGGAAACCCTCTGCGTTTTTGCGCATGCGCCGGGCGGAGGTATTTGCATCGAAATAGGGGGGAAGTGAAGAAAGCAAGGGTGATGCTTACATTTTACTGAGCGTGATCTAACAAAGAACTCCGGGAATGCGCTCATATGATTCATTGCCTGACACCCCTTTCCGGTGTAAAATCGTCCAAAAGTGGTAGTCTCGGAATCCGTTGCTGAACAATAACTGTCTGTATGTTGGCCTATTCGTGTGTATGTAGAACGTGAAAAGCTATATAAATAAAAATTGATATGTAGTCTTGGCATAGAAATTGTAGATTTGTACTGATTTTCTTCATATACGACGAAGTTAAACGCAAAATGCGCAGCATTGTGATAGAAGACGAGAAAGTCGATGGTAGGAAACTTTTGCTAGTTTTAAATTGTTATATATTTATTTGATATCGAGAATCTTGAGTTTTATTTCGTCTCAAAATAAATATAGCATCATGTTGCATTTTTATCCAAGAATTCATAATCAAATATAAAGTGAATTACTATGAGCAAATGATGCGTGAAAGAGTTACGCAATGAATCTCGGTTTTCATAAAAGACATTCTGCATACACATACAGAAAATAATATTTTCACACGACGTTCTAGATCATTTACTTCGCAGCGTTCTCAAAACCTGTACTGAGATACAAATCTTCCGAAGCTTTTTTATTTATTTCTACTGAATATCATCGGTGAAAATAAAAGAAAGAACTAATTATGAACACAGAGGGGAAAAAAACTTGAATAATATGCTTCACGTTTTCATTGAATAGACCTTGAATAAAAAAATGAATTCCTTGAGAGACCCTTTTTTTATTTTTCTCATATTCTTTTCCTCTAATTCTAAGCACGTAAAATAGAATCCGGGTGATTCTAACTACCTTCGTGGAATTTTTGAGACATCTATCAACATATTCATGGCATCTCTTTTAGAATGTTTATATATCGGAGACAAATACAAAACATAACTATTAAAATAGTCCTACTTTCATTTTTTTATGAATATGGAATTTATAAAAAGAAGCGTATCTGGTCTCAATAATAAAGAAAATAATAAACAAAAGCATGGATATTTTTTATGCCTTTTTTTATAATTTTAATTTCGCAGACGACTGCATTCATGATTACTTCTATTTCCGATCTGGCAATGAGTAAGTCATCAATCAACTTCAACGTCTAATTCCATCTTTTTCTTTCTCTTGCTGCTTTTTATTCCCTTCGTTTGTTTTTGCGGCGGTCTCAAGTTCTTCAATCTAAGTGTTGATCAGAAAATAAAAAAAAACTGAAAAAGAAAGAAAAAGAGAAAGATTTAACTGTGAACTTAATGCTTCATAGCTTTCTGATCTGATTCGATAACGATTAAAATAATCTACATATTAGATAGTAAAATCATCCCTTATACAGTAAAACTTCGATACCAGGGTAGCCATATTGGTTTTTTTAAGGTCAAATTATAGAAATTTGGCCTTTTTTCACAGCCCTTGGCCTTAAATTTAATTTTGGCCTTTTTTGGCTTTATTTTCATTAATGACTTTTCGAACAATTTTTAATTACTTATTATATTGTTTTATAATAAATTTTTGATATTAGGGGCTGTTCAAATATTACGTAAGCACCCAAGGGGGGGGATTGGGTTTGCGATTTGCTTATTTTTGCTGACAAGGGGGGAGGGGGAGTATGAGTGATGCTTACGTAAGACATTAAAATCACTTTATTTCCGAAAATCTCTTGTAACTTGCACAAATAATTTAATTTTAAAAAATTAAATTTGAAAAAAAAGTTAAATTTGGCAAAAAAAAACTTGATTTTTGTAAGCTTAAACTTGAAATTGTAAGGAAATTAAACTTCATCTTAAGCCGAGTTAAGAGTTTTTTATTTGAATTAAGTCCTAAAATTTTTTAAATTACATTATTACTGTTATACGTTTTGTAAAAAAAAGAACGGGGGGGGGGGG
>BGPR01000035.1:2306031-2331087 GCA_013235015.1 Araneus ventricosus | reverse complement strand
AGGTCCTAGCCTTACTGCACTATGAGAGGGGGTTGCGATCAGTTTATTTTGCTGACACGTAACTGAACCAGCTGGAAAAGGGTTGAGACCAGGGTTGCCAGATTGGCCTTTTTAAGGCCAAATTCTGGAAAATTGGCCTTATTTCAAACCCTGGGCCTTAGGAATTTTCATTTGGCCTTAGCTAAATTTTTGGCCTTCTTTTGGCTTTATTTTTCCTTATGACTTTTAGAACGATTCTTAATATATAATTTTACTATTTTTTAATAATTTTTTTGAATGACTCCTTTCAACTGGTCCACAGTCAAACGAAATAGTTCTAGGATAAGAAAGGTTTCTGTCCCTTTTCTTCAGATTGTATTAGTCAGAATGCCTATAGAAGAAGCTATTTTTGTCTCTGTACAGAATATATAAGAACCACTTTCTCTGTTTTTATTCGTTTCTTTTCATGAATTCTGTTATGAACACTTCCAAACAAAAGCGTAAATATTATTTTCATTTTTGAGAGAGAGAGAGAAAGAGGACATCACATTACAGATCTTTTAAAGTAAAGGAAGAAAAAGTATTTATGTCTGTAATTTCGTTATTGTTTCCAATACATATTAACACAGCAATAAAATTGAAATACAACAATTTAACAAACGTTTTAATGTCAAATCTAAGTGACAGAAAAAAGTTTTCAAAAAATATTTAGAACGACGTAGCATATTGGATTTGGATGTCAACTATTTAAATAATATCAAAACTAATAACAGTGCATTTTTGATATTTCTATTACGTTTTGGAAACTCAGCCATCTGTTATGAGTCTCAAATCAGTTTTTTTTATATTAATGGATTTTTTTTTACTGTTAGTCATTTTACTATGAGTGTGAAAGATCTTTTCATTTTCAGTGCACTCCCGATTATCCGGATTAATCACCCGGAGGGATCGCACGGACAATAGAAAAACACGGATAATCCGAAAACTCCTTTTTATTAAAGAAAAAATCAACATCAGTACAAAAATATAAAAATTACTTACATTTGCATGCTGTATAACATCAAACTAGGAATTTTCCTTTTAACATTTACTGCTTTAAAAAATCTGTTGCGCGTCTTTGCTTCTGTTCTTTGGTCATCTCTTGTCGGCACATATTTTACGAACCGCAGTAATGTCATCGTAATCAAATCCTCTTTGTCCCATATAATCTAATAATCTAATAAAGTTTCCACAGATTGTAGAGCAGCAGAATGAGAAATTGTATTTTCCTCATTTAGTACATCTTTTGCATCAGTACTAGTTGATTCTCCATTATCAAGTTTTAGAAGGATTTCTAATTTTTGTTTAACATTTAAAACGTTTCGTTTCACACCACTCATTTTTACCAGTAAAAAATGACTACTGACTGACTATAAACAAGACGCAAAAACTAAAGGAACACTTGCGAAAGTGTGAGTAGACGAAGAAGTTAAAGAATGACGTGTCAGGAAGAAGCGTGTTCGTACGAGAATGAGCTAGCAGGAAGTGGATGATTCATTTTTCGGAAAATTAGGGGTTGAACCGGTAGAGATTGCACATGGAGGAAGAGAAAAATCTATTCTTTAGCCTCCGCCGTCACGGCTCATTAGTTTCACGGAATGAATCTTTCGATCGAACATCAACATCGATTTTACATGCGTGATGAGCGTGAAAATATTTATCTTTAAATTTTTTTGTGATTCTGGAATGAGCACGGATAATCCGCAAACCGGATAATCCGCGCACGGATAATAGAGAGTATACTGTATTATAATCACACTGAAAAATAATGTAGAACACATTGCTCTTAACAGGAGTTGATATATTTCGCTCGAGCATTTCATTCCAAACCGGCAAGATTTTTTTTTTTTTTTTGCAAAGTAGTGTATGTAGGATAGTCATTTTCTTATAACAAATAAGGGGGAATGAGTGCTTTAATCAGATTTTCAAATTTGGCCTTTTCTGGCTTTATTTTATTTTTTTACGAGGTCCTTTACCTCCTAAATCTGTTCGTAGAAATAAACAACGGAAAAATCAAAGCGATTTGTGACTCATCCTTTACCATTACTATGCCTAAGAATTGCGAAAACCGAGTTCTAATTTATCAGTTATCGACTATTTCCAAAAAAAAGCTGTATTCTTGAAAGATATTCCATATGGCAGTTTTCATAAATGTGATTAGTTGACCAAATATTTGAAGTGATTTGTATCTAATATTCGGCACTTTTGTGTCGTATTTTGTTGTAACCAAATATTAATAATAGGCTTATTCATGTCAGTTAGTTATTAGTTAACAGTCACAGTCAGTTAATTATTAATATAACTGAATGACTTTTGAAGAGACATCGGACGATACTGGTGCAACGAAAAACGCCAAAAATAATATAGAACACATTGCTCTTAACAGGAGTTGATATATTTCGCTCGAGCATTTCATTCCAAACCGGCAAGATTTTTTTTTTTTTTTTGCAAAGTAGTGTATGTAGATGTTTAAAAAAAATTATTTAAATTTTGGATACATAAAAGAGTTTTATACATATGTAAATCTAGTGGGATTCCTTTTCATGTAGGATAGTCATTTTCTTATAACAAATAAGGGGGAATGAGTGCTTTAATCAGATTTTCAAATTTGGCCTTTTCTGGCTTTATTTTACAGACGGCTTGGCCTTATTTTGCTATTTTGATCTTGCAACCCTGGTTCAGACACATAACCGAATAGACCAGGGCCGGACGAATATTCTGTTAGTCCGTGCCCCGGCACGGAGTAAAAAAATCTAGGGGAGCAAAATTGTCAAAACATAATGAGAGAGAAAAAACGCAACGGAGTTTCTGAAAAAATTCTAAAAAACAATAAAACAATCTAATTTTATGTACTAATGAGCATAAAACCTTCAAGGCACTACTCCAGTAATCTATATATGTAAAAGGCAATGCCTGTGTGAATTTTGCTCCAAACTTGAGCATTGCTCTAAGAATTTTACTAACTCTTCCAACGGATGAGTTTTCTGTTTTGTATACTTACATTAAAAGCCTTGACTTTATTTTCATGGCTTTTGATCCTCCGCTTTGAAGACTCCATTAACTTAGTATTACACCGGAATTACGTAGTCACCGCATTTTAATGTAAATAAACAAAACAGAAAACGTGTGCATAATTGTTGCATCCGGGGAACGTAATTTTTCCAAACTGAAAATAATCAAGAACTCTTTTCGAACAACATCTCAAACAAGATTGTCAGACCTCGCTATATTAGGAATTGAGTATGAACTGAGTAGCAGTTTAGATGCTTCTGAATTAATTAGAGAATTCTCTGAACTAAAAGTTCGTAAAAGAAATTCGTCTGAATTATACTCCTGCAAACTGTTTTTTTAAATGCAGTATTTTAAGTGAAAAGTTATTATAAGTATTTGTGTCAATTACTGAGTTACACTGTTGTGTTTTGAACGTTCGATAAATAAATGTAAAGAAAAGACCATATATCTTTTTTTAGAATGTTTGCATTGTAGTTCCATAGGGTGTAATTTTTTACTTTTACACGGAGCGGTTCAAATGCTAAATCCGACCCTGCTGAAAGGGAGGAGACACTGTCAACCCAATAGATTTTCACCACCTCTTTCCAAGTGGAAAAATTTTTCGCGACCCCAACGTATTAAAATAAATAATAAAAAAAGATTAATAAATATTAATAAACATTAATAAATATTAATAAACATTAATAAATATTAAAAGATTAATAATTACAGTTACAGCATCCCCACGATTACAATACATGATCTGCCACTGTATCTAACTATATGTTGTCATACACAGTGCTGAGCAATCAATTCTTCTTTTCTTGTTCCTGCACCGTGCAAATGGATTCCAACACTAAATATGTGCAATGCATTTGACCTGTATCATGTGAGCATGAATCCACTCCATTCACAACAGAAAATAAATTAAATTTCAAGACCAAATGCATTAAATAAATATACGCATTTTATATTTCAATATAGTAAAAGAATGTATTCTCGAAAGAGCAAATTTTCGCCGTTCTTTCAAAGATATACGAGTAGCGGGTTCGATCCCTAAGTCAGCGACGACGAACTGCTAGAAAAAAGAAAAGTTGAACCATTTCTAAAGCAATGGGAAGTCTTCTTACCACCAAATTTATCAATATATATGCAGATGTGTCCGGATGTTTTTTGGACGTCCGCTAAAAAATGTAAAAGAAAGACCATATATCTTTTTTTCAGAATGCTTACATTGTAGGGGCTTACATGGCGGCGCAATTTTTTACTTTCGCACAGAGTGGTTCAAAGGCTAAATCCGACCCTGGAATAGACGGATAATGGATATCTTTTAATACATATGTAGAGTAACATGATTTCACTGCTGACTTGGTACAAAAATGAAAATAAAATCTTTTGAATGTGAATAATACATACATAAAATGTATTCGTTGTTGTAGTCGTTAAATAATAGAAACAGGCAGAATTATATTCTAATTTTTATTTTATTATGGGAGAGTGGCGGAATGTACGTACATCTCAGTTGAAGTTTTTAAGCCAAAAGAGAACAGAAAATCCCTGCTTTTTCTCAGGTAGGGATTTAACAGATAGACAAGTGATCCAATTGAAGGGAATAATAGCTATTTTTAGTCTATTACGTTTTAGGGAAAATGCATGGCGACAATAAGTCGCTGATTTAGCGATTTCTGTCGGCACGTGAAAGCGATTAAATATTCTTTTAGTAATAAATATGCCAAGCGAGAGATTTAATATACCTCCAGAGCGGGAAATAGAACGAAACTGGAGTTTAAGAAAAGTGATTTGGGAATACATTAAGACTTTAAAATATATAATAGTAGAATTTGAAATAAAATTAAGTGAGATTATTACATACATATAGTATTTAGTTTTACAAAACGATTAATATAAACTTCAATATAACAGTAATAATGCACAGAAATATACTGTAATACTTTAAACCTAGGTTACTTTTTATATTTTTAGATGATGACGAATAACAGAAATTGGCGGTTAATCGAAGTTTAACTGTAATGGAAAACTTGCAGAACATGCGCTTTATTAACTCATATCTTTTGTTCCTTAACATAGCGACATCTTTGGTTACCTCATTTTGTGGAAACTGCGGTTTTTGAGCATATCCTCTAAAAATTCAGCCTCCGTAGTATTCATAATAATCAGGTACTTCTTTTAAAAGATCATTTAATAATACTATATGAATAACTATCCTAAATATTGGAAGCACCGGTAGTTTTGTGAAACTGCATCTTGCACCATCAGCATTCGTTGTGATCATTAATAGTTAGTGGTTGATTAATGCTTCATCAGCAATAAATTCTTCTTTAGGGAACAGTTTATGGTGGGGCATACGTATGTTTGGAAATCTTTCACGACACAAATGTATCGCTACTTGATCGTTTACATTAGCTGACATGTACTAAATAAAGGTGACTAGACATCCTTGGACTGTCCCGGACTGGTCCCAAATTTTTATTAAATGTAACAGACTGGTTCCGAAATTTTATTAAATGCCCTGGATTGGTTCCGAAATTTTATTAAATGTCCTGGTTTGGCCCCGAATTTATTAAATGTCCTGGATTGGTTCCGAATATTTTTTAAATAGCCCAGACTGGTTCGTAAATTTTATTAAATGTCCTGGATTGGTTCCAATTTTTCATTAAATAGCCCAGACTGGTTCGTAAATTTTATTAAATGTCCTGGATTGGTTCCGAATTTTTATTAAATGTCCTTAATTGGTTCCGAATTTTTATTAAATGTCCTGGTTTCATGCGAATTTTACTTATAAGTAAATGACTGATTATTAAAAATAAATATTAATTAAAAAAATTAAATAAGAAAGTTAATTTTCAATTTCGCAATATGTTCAATTGCAAAATAACCTCATGCATTTTATCCAAATAATTGTTTATAAACATTTCACATATAAGGAACATGCATATAAGCACATTTAACCTTTCTATATCACAGTTAAATAGTCCCGTTTTGAAGCTCAGGAAAATGTCCTTTCACCGTCACTGTCGTTTCACTTGAACTGTTCCGGACTGGTCCCGAATTTTTATTAAATGTCCCAGACTGGTTCCGAAACTTAATTAAATGCTCTGGATTGGTTCCGAATTTTTATTAAATGTCCTTAATTAGTTCCGAATTTTTATTAAATGTCCTGGTTTGATGCGAATTTTACTTATAAGTAAATGGCTGATATTAAAAAAAATATTAATTAAAAAAATGAAATAAGAAAGTTGATTTCCAATTTCGCAATAAATTCAATTTCAAAATAACCTCATGCATTTTATCCAAATAATTCTTTATAAACATTTCACATATAAGGAACATGCATATAAGCACATTTAACCTTTCTATATCACAGTTAAATAGTCCCGTTTTGAAGCTCAGGAAAATGTCTTTTCCCCGTGTTAGAAGAAAGCTGTGTTAAGCCCATAGCGCACAGACGAATTTTCCCTCCGAAAGCACGAGTTTTGCTTTTCCAACTGAAAGTACTGACCAATCGCGGTTGATATCGGGGTTGATACCGGTTTCTGAGATGAACCGTTCACAGTAGACGGATGAAAATGGCCTAGTGTGATACAGGCTTAACAAGGGCGGGGGCGCGGGGATATCACATTTTAATGGTACAGGAGCCAGGTTTGGCAGTACTGCGTCATACCTGAGATTAAAAATATATAAAACATGAGATAAAATTCCTAAACAGAATCTGATGAGATAAACATAAATCCATTAAAAAAGCATTTAGAAGCAGCATATAAAAAACAGTAAAACACAATTAGTAATGTCACAGACAAAAAGCAAAAGTGCGCAAAACATATCCAGTAAACCATATATTCTAAAAAAGAAATGTAGAAGTTAAATTTTGAAGAAAAAAAAAGAAGAAGAAAAATATTACTTCTGAGAAGATGCGAACAAGCCCGGGTGTGGTCTCTTCCCCGCTAAATCCTTCAAGTCTAAAACTGATGGATGAAAAGAGTGTAGAAGAAAGGAATTAAAATTAGAACATTTTTGTTAAAATATGATCAACTGCATCAGCGGCACCAGGTCCACTTTGGATTCGGATATCTGAATAGCAAGAGCTTATGTGTATGTCATGTATGTCCGATTCGGAGGTTAAAATATGATCAACTACATCAGCGGCACCAGGTCCACTTTGGATTCGGATATCTGAATAGCAAGAGCTTATGTGTGTGGCGTGTATGTCCGATTCGGAGGTTAAAATATGATCAACTGCATCAGCGGCACCAGGTCCACTTTGGATTCGGATATCTGAATAGCAAGAGCTTATGTGTATAACGTGTATGTCCGCGTCATCTCGTTTTTTCCAACTCTACGCCTATTTTATTATACACACTTTTTTATGGTATAATAAGATTATAGATTGAACGGATGGATGATACAAACATTTGTATTCGAGTTTGAGTAGCTATATTCTTCGTGAACTGGATTGTCCTCCATGTCAGTCTCAAAATTAGTTTCTTGGTCACTGTACTTAGTCCCTTCTCCATTGAGATATAATCCATCAGATTCTTCCTCTGCTGGTATTTACTTGCTTACAAACATTTGTATTCGAGTTTGAGTAGCTATATTCTTCGTGAACTGGATTGTCCTCCATGTCAGTCTCAAAATTAGTTTCTTGGTCACTGTACTTAGTCCCTTCTCCATTGAGATATAATCCATCAGATTCTTCCTCTGCTGGTATTCACTTGCTTAATTCTTCCAAAACTGCCGAATATTGCTCTTCAGGGATAATTTCCAGCCGTTTCGTGATACCCAGGTTGGCTTATAGAGAGTGTTTCGTGCACTTTCAAGCGCGATCAGACCGAACTGACTGATTCTTTTTCGGTGGAAGTAGGAGGAATATTCATACGAGGTTAGAGGGGTGGAGAGCTCTCCACCTTCGATAGTTTTTATTCAGCTTATAGCAGTGGCGGCTCGTTCATTAAAGCTGCAGAGCTGCAGCACCCCCTGAAATTATTTTTTTAACTTGTATTTTTCGTTATGAATCTTATTTGCTTACTTTTCCACTCTCAGAGGTAAATGACTTACAAAAATTCCCCCAAAAAAGTTTTAAAAAATGAAAAAAAGGCATAAAATGAATCCAAACGAAGAGAGACGCAGGTCTGAGCTGCAAAATAATCTGCCCCCCCCCCCGCCCGAAATCCGTTCACCGTAGAGCGGAAAATTCGGAGTGAAAAAGCAGCTCCTTCTTCCTTTAGCCTAGACGGGCGGGCTGAAAGTCAACACAGCTCTGGCTGGCACGGAGCCAACTGAACGAAAGAAAGATGCTCTTTTTAATATATTTTTATTTTTTTCCTCACTCTCACACAAGTTGCAATCTCATTGGCTGTTTATGAGTTTCGGTTCGTGATGCGACGATAGATTCGAGCAAATAATACTATTCTCAAACCTTCAAATTTTTAGAGTATTTCATTAAAAAAATGTGCTTTAGCTCAAAAATAAATTTTCTGTATATGAGTTATTTGATATTCATTTTTTAAAGAGTGTTATCGAGTGAACTGTGCAAGGAGTGAAGTGTATACGTGGAGCTTCGACTATTATTATTATTATTATTATTTTGTCAGAGGAATCGATACATCAACATTCACTTCAATTTTTGTTAGTAAAACTAATAGAAAATGTCACATGCTGGTCATTTACTTAGTTTGAAAAGCAAGAAATTCCACATCTGGATTTGGAATTAAAATATTTGGCCTACTTGGAGATTAAGTAGCTTTTAAAATTGTATTCTCTTAATAAAATTTTTTGCAGCTCTCCTCGTTCCTGTGCTCACGAGCGCTACTGGCTTATGGTAAATACCCACTGGCGCACTCTATACGCCATACTTGTCCGCAGTGGCGGACTGGCAAGGTTGCCAGCTTGACTGATGGCAAGTGGGCCCCCTTACACAGAAGTAAATATGGGCCCCCAGGATATTAAATTTAAATGAACTTTGTCTTTACGGAGTTTGAAATCCATTTTTGAGTGAGGAATAATGTAATATTTGTGAAATTTCGAAATTCATTTTCTGAGGAGAACTCAGAAATCTATATTTTACTCTCTATTCAAATGGAATTGTTATATTATTTTAATGCAGAATAATTATTGATAGATTTGCACAGTCATCTAGTTAACTTAAAAGATTGTTGGCTTACCTTTAATGAAGTGGATCACGTGTAAATACACTTCTGTACTTTTGAGTTGTTAATCTTTGAAGGTAAGAAATATATTTTTTAAAAATTTAAATGGTAAATAATTTTCACTGTGGTTAAAAAAATTCTCAATTACAATATAGTTGCAAAATTACAGTACAACCACCAAAATTAATTGATATTCAATCATAAAACTGTAATTATATTTTGTATTTCTTACTTCCAATCATGTATAATAAGTATAAATACTGTAATTAGAAATAAATATAACAGATTTTTAGACTAGTAAAAGATTATATTAAATTATAATTAATTATTATTATTAAACAATAATAATATATAATTATTAATTTATTATATTATTAATTTCATTTATTATATTTGCAAGAAATAAAATTAAATATAATGTAAAATGACATTGTAGATGTGATAGGGTCCCTATTGACTCATGGCAATCACTATGTTCAGACTCAGTCCGCCACTGCCTGTCCGAAAAGGGTCAATCAGTAAAGTTGGCTTATGGTAAATACCCACTGGAGCACTCTATACGCCGTACCTGTCCGCAAAGGGTCAATCAGTAAAGTTGACCACAGGGCAATAGAAGGTTCAATGCCATGCACTTTATGTACCTGCATATTCCACGACTTTTGTCACTGGACAAACGTGTGAAGCAAAGTACCATAATAAAAATCCATTTCGTGTCCTGTCACGACTAGCACTTGATATTCAGGCTTCTGATAGTCTCTAAACGTTATTTAATGACTTTCTCACGGTACCAGACACTCGTGAAGATAGCCCGAGAATTATTACTGGTTTAAATCGATGTCGCTCCTATTTCGCCCAATTGTGAGACGCAATTCTTTGTTAAAATAAGTGCCTCCACTCACTTGAAATAGTTTAAAAGAACATTTTATTGATAGGATATGGGATGGAATGCATGTAATATATTTATCATATCCTACAATAAAACGCTTCGAAGTAGGAAGATATGCCGTGATTCTTTCCGTAACGGTCACTTCCAAATAACGGCAACATCGACGACCGTTTAACGGATCTGTATTCTTTGAAATTGTCTTACGGTTTTCAAGAGGAACACAGGGTCATTAATAATTAATTTCTAAACCGTTTGAGATAGGTATGAACTTTCAACTGGGAAAAAGGCTTTAAACGACATTTGTTTGAGTTAATATATGAGCTGCTGGAAAAGTTGCGAACTTTAAGGCATCCGACTGTGTTCGGAGACTTTTTTTTTTTTTTGAAAAATAACTTATATATATTTTTTAATGTTATTTTTCAACTGCATATGTTTTAAAACTATGAAAATATTGTAAAATTAAGCTTTCAAAATAATATTTTTTAAAAGAACTGAGAAATTTGAAGAAAAATGACTAAAATATTTGCCTTACGCTAACAACCATAGACAAAATCATATTCTAAACATACATAAATCCTTGTTTTTTATGACAATTATCTGTGTTATGCTCTAAAATCTTTCTTGTACTTCAAAATAGTTTTGAGATATAGCTGAACATAGTTACTAAACTGGTAATTTTTCATAAAAAATGCTTTTCGTTTATATTTAAACACTTAAAAATATTACTTGATTTCAAAATTGACATTATTTTGTAGAGGAAAACATCAAGCATATTACAGAAAACAATCTCAGAAAATTTCATATGAATACTTGAACAACGTTTTGAGAAATCATTGTTACGGTCGACAGTTTTCCTCAAAAATATCATTTCTCAGAAAACGCATTTAAAGTTTTCATGCAACTTAAATAATGCTTACAGTTCGGTAATAAAACAGCTGTAACTCCATTTGTAATTCACGTAGAGTAAAAAGTGAGACAGTTTTAGAAAGCTTATGAAACAGGCTACAAAATTAAGTCATAAAAAGGTTTTTGATAATTTCATCAAAACCGACGATTTTCGACCAGTCGGATACCTTAAATTTTCATGCAATTATATTTAGTAATTTTTCGCTCAATTTTATAATTTATTAAAATTTCAACAAAAGAAAAAACGACTCTGAAGTGCATATTCCCACTCTCTAAAGTATGTTTGTGCCAAATTTCGTAGCTTTAGGTCCAGAGGTCTGCCCTGTAGAGCGCCAATACACAGACATAAATTCTCCTTTATTATTAGTAGAGATTACGAACAAAAATGCAAACTTCTTGTTAATAAATTCTTCTTTATTGTTAGTAGAGATTATGAACAAAAATGCAAACTTTTTGTTAATAAATTCTTCTTTATTGTTAGTAGAGATTATGAACAAGAATGCAAACTTCTTGTTAATAAATTCTTCTTTATTATTAGTAGAGATTACGAACAAAAATGCAAACTTTTTGTTAATAAATTCTTCTTTATTATTAGTAGAGATTATGAACAAGAATGCAAACTTCTTGTTAATAAATTCTCCTTTATTATTAGTAGAGATTACGAACAAAAATGCAAATTCCTTGTTAATAAATTCTTCCTTATTATTAGTAGATATTATGAACAAAAATGCAAACTTCTTGTTAAAGAAAAATGTATTTCTCAATAGTTAAACAATTTATTCAGCTTCAGTTTTTCCTGAAAAAAAAAGTAAAATCTATTTAACTTGCTTCCTTTGATCACGACTTTTTTCTCAGCACAGGTAAAAAGAATTTTCTTCTACACGAGGTCCTTTACCTCCTAAATCAGTTCGTAGAACTAAACAACGGAAAAATCAAAACGATTTGTGACTCATCCTTTACCATTACTATGCCTAAGAATTGCGAAAACCGAGTTCTAATTTATCAGTTATCGACTATTTCCAAAAAAAGCTGTATTCTTGAAAGATATTCCGTATGGCAGTTTTCATAAATGTGATTAGTTGACCAAATATTCGAAGAGATTTGGATCTAATATTCGGCACCTTTGTGTAGTATTTTGTTGTAACCAAATATTAATAATAGGCTTAGTGATGTCAGTTAGTTATTAGTTAACGTCACAGTCAGTTAGTTATTAATATAACTAAATGACTTTTGAAGAGACGTCGGACGATACTGGTGCAACGAAAAACGCCAATAATTGGATTCACTTTATTCTTTTCGGCTATCCATATCCTGTTAAAAATATTTTTTCCAAAGCGCTCTATGTAAAACTCCAACAAGTACTTTTCACAAAATATTCAATAGTTTTTTTTTATATACAGCTTACGTAAAAATAAATAAAACATATTTTAGGTTAAATAAAAATTTATTGAACACTTTTTAATAAATATAATTATCAGCGGGGAATATTCCAAAATTTAAACGATACTTGATGCTAATTTGAATAAACTCGAATGCACAGTCTATGTAGCTTAAATGAAAGTACAAAATTAAATTATTCTGAAAATACCACGAAAAAATCCTAAGGCCTCGGAGCCCCCTAAAGTTGCGGTGCCCATAGGTAGTTGCCTACTTTGCCTATTTAATAATCCGGGCCTGACTCCATGGCGTGGCGCCACCTGAAATTTGCACCGGGGCATCTATACCCCTTTCCCTTCTGTCGCTATGCCGCTGGTTTCAGCTACCCTTTACGACAGCAACTGCCAAAAACCTGGCTTCGCACAAATAAGAAGTAGCAAAATGGGAATAAAATTCTCTGAGCTTTAGCCCTTAAGAAGTGAATATTCATCTTTCACTGGCAGCCAAAACTCAGTAAATTCCAAGCTATTAATTTGTGTTGTAATGAATTTTCACAAAACTACTCAATTTAATGGATACTGAATCCTTACAAAATTATGGGTATTATCATTTTGAAAGTACAGTAGAGTCTCCCTACAACGAAGTCTCTCTACAGCGAATTTCTCCCTATAACGAAATTTTTAATCGGAATGTTAAATAACATTCAAAATATTCTCCATATAACGAAATGGTTGTCTCCCTATAACGGATTTTTTCAGCAATGTATCTTTTCGATTTTTGTCATTTTTGAAGAAAGTTGCTAATTTCTGTTCAACCAATTCGTTCACACGTGCCTGTTCCTGGAGTCACTCACTCTTAAAAAGTAAAAAAATTTTCTGAAAATTTAATATCACGAAATACAAAGCAATGTAAAATAACGGAATTTTTCAAGTAAAATAAACGTAAGTACATACTAATACATATTATTCTCTAAATTGGTGAATTGTCTTAACTTTTGAGCATTTTATTTATACAATAAATATTAGTACAATTTTAACAAATTTATAATATATATTATTTCATTTTTAATTGAAAATCATAATTAAATACATTTGAACTTATCGCACCTATTGAAAAGTTTGGAACAATTACTTAAATAACAGCAAAAATCTCTAATCTCCGCATAGCGAAATTTTCTCTATAACGAATTTTTCAATTGGAACCAAGCGATTTCGTTATAGGGAGACTCCACTGTATACATCTCAATCCGGGTGATAAGCTCTGATAAGTACTCGCGACCCATAAAATAGAATTAAAAATTCGAATAAAATTATAAAATTATGTAATATCTCGCTGCTCCCTGCGAGGAAGTCGAGACCCCCCAGGGAAATGCGGCCACTGCCCTGGCACGATTTGACTGCTTATGTGAAACGCTTCTCTACCAGATATCACAGAGATATACCGGTGGTCTCTTTCTACAAATAACGTAAACATCCAGAATTCTTTCCCAACTCAGCAACAACACAGGGAGGAGGGAACCGGCGTCCACTCGAACCGAGGGGGTTCACGCGCACTCTCCGAACGATTCCTCCCGTCCTCAAAATCGTCTGACCTTCCCGCCGACCTAGACATCCAGTATAAACACCTGAATGAATTATACAGGTGAAACAGATTAAACGGAGGGCCTGCACCAAAAAGTCCTGCTCCAGCCAAATACCGAGAAGATAGGAGAAAGAGAAAAAACAGTGCCATTTTAAGTGTTTCACGCCAGGGTAGTTACCATGCCTACCGAACAGCATTCTTGGGATGCTTGATCAAGATCCTTCTCTCCAAGAATGGCCGCAGGGCAACGCGGGATCCTCAGAAGGTGACGGGGGGGATATCCTTACCACCATCGAAGAAGCAGGTTGCCCTAGCACCTCCACCCCACGGTCTTCAAGAAGAGCAGACAATTTTTTTCTCTCTCTTTCTCTTGAGAGCGGATTTAGAATTCCTTTAACCCGTTTTTCATTTGATGGGTTCCCAAAAAAAAGTGAATCTCTTTCTCTCCCTTCGGTAGCCGCGCTGTTGTCAAACCTGAAGCTCGGCTGATCTCGTTAGAAAAATCTTGCATCTGTACAATCGCGGGAATCGCCTTGAAGGAGATGTGACGCAAGTTTCACATTTTTAATTCAAGGTCGCGTTGTGTGTGTGATTTCGGTGGGTGACCTCTGGAGTGACGTCGAAGTTTAGAAATGTACCTGCGTCATTTTACAAAACTGACTGTTCAACTAGCTCTGGAAAGTAAATAATTTTCCAACACATATCCGAAAGGATTGCTTTGTTAAAAGGTCTTAAAAGGCATTCGAGTTGCAAGAATCCTTTGGTGTACAAGAGATATTAGCAGATGTGGGACCAGGGGCGTAGCGAAAGGGGTGCAAGGGGGGTATATATGCCCCGGGCGCCATGAGGCAAAACATTACGGCCATTTTAAAAGAGAAATGTGATGAGGGGATATAATAATAATACCATACCTCTTGCGCCATTTACGATTGTTAAGCCACAGATGAAGACTGGAATAAAAAAAAATTATATTATTCCCCAGGTGCCATTTTCTCTCGCTACGCCACTGAACATGGTGACAAAACGTTAATACAATTATGCCATTTTTTAAAGTCAAATATAATAAGAGGGCGAAAAATACCATGCCCCGGGCACCGATTACAAAAACTATATCACTGATGATAATGGAGAGGCGAAAAAATCATATTATAACCCGGGCAACATTTACAAAAACTATGTCACTGATGATGATGGGGGGCGAAAAAATCATATTATGACCCGGGCACCGTTTACAAAAACTATGTCACTGATGATAAAGGGGGTGGGCAAAAAATCATATTATAACCCAGGCAACGTTTACAAAAACTATGTCACTGATGATAATGGGGGAGGCGAAAAATCATATTATGACTCGGGCAACGTTTACAAAAACTATGTCACTGATGATAATGGGGGAGGGGACTAGAAAACTTTGCAAAAACTATTTATTTTTAAACAGGTTAAAGTCAATTTTTGAAATTTCTAGGAAAATTTGTGATTATTTGCAGCGTTTGTGATCTGAATTGTATTTAACTTATGTACACTAATTTGCTGCACTCAAAGTATATATATATTATTGTTATGTAAGTAATCCTTTGATTGAGTTTCTGTTTTTTTTATTATTATTATCCTTTTTTGTTTCTTGTGTTTTACAACGTTGGTTTTGTTTTGTAGCACCGTTGGTGCTTTTGTGTTGTATGTGTTTTTGTTTGTATTTGTGGATGTTTTTGTCTGTGCTTCTGTGTGTTTTTGTTTGTATTTGTGTGTCTTTTCCATTTGCACGTAGCTCTGTAATCCATACCTTCCAAATATTGTAACATTTTTCTTTCATGACTGGTCTGACTCCTCCCCGTCGATCCTTGCTGACTCTAAACCCTTTGGGTGAGTCGGTCGGCGTGGGTTATGTATGTATGTATATTACGACCCAGGCGCCACTTACTCTCTCTACGCCACTGTGTGGGACATTGTATCGTTCACCGACGGATATGCCATAATTTAAAAATAAAAACCTTTTAAAATTTCAAGATTTAAAGGAAACATTTCAAACCCAGAGGCTAGCAAGGAACAAATGCTTAAAGCTGTAGAGGGACGAGACTCATGTTCATATGGAATGTCGCTATTGAAGAATTAATTCGATTTCAGGAACCATTTTTATTAGATGGCTAAGTTCCACGACACGGTACATTAAAAGGTACAAGACGCAAGACAGAGAACGACAACACAAGACAAGTACACAGAAGAAAAAGAGAGAGAGGCATCATGGGAAAAACCCGGATGGCTCTAGTAGCGCCATCTACCATAAAAAGGAGAAGGCAGTGAATTGTAACCGCTACAAAGCTAAGTATGTGGCCTCACATATTTATGCAAACAGGAGTATTCTACTCTCGACTTATTCGTATACTTCCACAACATGGCGCTATTTGTGTTTAGCTTCGTCTTACAGTGAACAGAATGGAGTATCTATTTGGGAACAATAAACTCTTCCCGTAGACTGGTTAGGTCCAAACATCGATACCTTGGACCCATCGGATAGTGAAAATGTAGGAATCAACCAATATGTTTCGGAGTTTTCTTAAAGCTTTATGCCAACTAAACTTCTTAAAATTTAGGTAACCCAGTGTTACTGAATTTTACTTATAAATCGGATTTGCGATGGATCTCGATTAACTCCACTAGTAAATGATTAGGTACCGATTCTGTATGATTAAGAAAATAGGAAAAGGAAGGTTCCAAAGAAGCAAAATCTGAAGAGCTTCATTTCAAATTCAATAACAAGAGTTAAAATCAGACAAGATAATTGCAAAAATGAAACATGGCTGACATTTTACAAATGGCAAGTGTTGCTATTCTTTATAAATAAATTTTTATGTTTAAATTGTGTTTTTAAATCAAGCACAGCTCACAAAATGTTAATTCAATAATTTGCCACTTATTATCATGTTAGCTGAGTGGTAAACTGCTGGCCGTAAGTTTGACATACTTGAATGAAAAAATGCATAGATGCTAGTATATTATGTAGGTCGCACCAGATCATTCATCAATAAATACACTATAACAGCAGTTCTCAACCTCTTGATTAGTCTTTGGATTTTTAAGTCCCCCCTACTGTTATACACCCCAATCATTCCTCAGGATAAAAAAATATTTTTATTAATAATGTTGAAGGCTTAGGTTCATTTAAGAGTCAAACGACTCTAATGAATTTAATAAAATTCATAGGATTGATTTCTGACTCACTAATTTATTTTACTTTTTTAAAATAGTACTAGTTCAATGTAAAAATAAATGAAAACAGCGTTGAAATAATTTCGTATTAAATTTTGATGAGAGCTAACAATTATTCAATTACTAGATATTAATCTAGGAATTCTATTCTTATTTCTATTCTTTCTTTATTTATTCTTATTTCTATTCTTTCTTTATTTATTCTTATTTCTATTCTTTCTTTATTTATTTTTATTTCTATTCTTTCTTTATTTATTCTTATTTCTATTCTTTCTTTATTTATTCTTATTTATATTCTTTCTTTATTTATTCTTATTTATATTCTCTCTATTCTTTCTTCTTCTTATTTAGTGAATAGGCTTTCGGAATCATACAATTTTCACTTTCATTTTTTATACTAACTTGAGAAATGAAATTCCAGAATATTTTTATGTTTTGTGTTTTCCACCATTACCAAGACCACTTTCGTGTACCCCCAGGGGCGCTCGAACCACAAGTTGGGAACTTCTGAATCACAGTAAAAAACTGGAAATCAGTCAGTCATTAAAGCAGATTTCGTATTTTCTAAATATGTTATGTGAAATGATGGCAGCAAATCGAAATGACACTTTTTACTTTCTCCCATACGAAGTAAACAAACAGAAAATTCTATAATCGTTGGAAAGATTCGAGACGGTAAAATAAATTCGATCTCGAGATTTAGATTAACTTTCATACTTTAGACTTCCCTGATTGCAAAAAACACATTTTTGAAATTCTGTCTGTCCATCTGTCCATCAACACGATTCTTCAACAACAGAACTAGCTAGACTGTTGAAGTTGGGTATCCCCAGTAGCCCAAAAATATTGTACAATATTGTACGATATTGAACAATAATGTTCGATATTGAAAAATATTGTACGATATTGAACAATATTGAACAACATTGTACGATATTGAACAATATTGTAAGATATTGAACAACATTGTACGATATTGAACAATATTGTAAGATATTGAACAACATTGTACGATATTGAACAACATTGTACGATATTGAACAATATTGTAAGATATTGAACAACATTGTACGATATTGAACAATATTGTAAGATATTGAACAATATTGTAAGATATTGAACAATATTCGCAATATTGTATAATATTTTACAATATCATATAATATTTTACAATATCATATAATATTTTACAATATCATATAATATCGTATAATATTGTACAATATCGCACCACATGTTGTGCTACCTGGAATGTGGTCTTCACACCAAAATTATAGATCTCACAATGAGACGATGGCAGTATTTTTGAAGAAAAAGATGTCTATGAAATTTGCTATATCCTATATTATTATTATTAGTCCACCGGGAGGGAACCGACCAGATAAGGTTTATGGTTATATAAAACTCTCTCAGCGTAAAGATGAAATACGAAAGAA
This sequence comes from Araneus ventricosus, assembly GCA_013235015.1. NCBI lineage: Eukaryota > Metazoa > Arthropoda > Arachnida > Araneae > Araneidae > Araneus > Araneus ventricosus. The sequence goes on along the minus strand of BGPR01000035.1, from coordinate 2,312,524 downwards.
AAGAGCAAAAAAATTAAAACAACAAAATAATAAGTACAAAAAGTAAACTGAAACAGTCTGCAATGAAAGTCTTATTGCTGGTGGATGCCAGAAAAGTCTTTCTTAATCCATGATGATATCATGCCTTCGTTCATTAAGGATCTTCATAATACTCATGAGCCGTGCCAGGGATCTTTTGTCTTGGACAATATTTTCACACCACGTCGAAAGCTTTTCAGCACTGGGCTTCTTGAAATGAAAGAGTTTTGTCACTGGGCAGACTGTTGCGTAGTGCTTTGGATCACCTTTCGCACCACAAACGCGTCGATCGTGTGAACATAAACCGAACCTGTGAAGATAGGTCACAGGTTCGGTTTAGATTCACTGCGCAACAGCCTGCCCAGTGCAGGATATATCATTGTAAACAACTATTTTAGTGAATTAATCCATCTGTGCTCTGCTCTAAGCTGAGGCGGCGAGTCGGGGGAGGGGGGTCGCCTGCCTACTTTCTGGGGGGGGGTAGATTGCAAAAAATGCAACTACATCATTTTTCGGCTTTATCAGTATTTTTAAATATTTAAATCTTCGCCATCTAAACTTACTTAACTACATAAAATCTTTTTCTCCTGTAAGATCAAAATTCCAAGATATCTTCAATAAAATCTCTCTGAGCAATTCCAATCCAGCCATCATCTCCAGTGAACAACCAACTTTAGCAGCAGAATGCAACACGGAGAGAGATTCATGCTTATAGGCCATGACAATTTCATGTTATATATCTCTAGAAGTATCATTTCATAAATAAAAGTCTTTGTGTCAGGTCATGCGGCTGCCCATGCCTTACTCATGCCATATTCATGAGCTTGCCGACAAAATAGGTAAACAGAGACGACTTGAAATGATATTTCTAGAGATATATAACATGAAATTGTCATGGCCTATAAGCATGAATCTCTCTCCGTGTTGCATTCTGCTGCTAAAGTTGGTTGTTCACTGGAGATGATGGCTGGATTGGAATTGCTCAGAGAGATTTTATTGAAGATATCTTGGAATTTTGATCTTACAGGAGAAAAAGATTTTATGTAGTTAAGTAAGTTTAGATGGCGAAGATTTAAATATTTAAAAATACTGATAAAGCCGAAAAATGATGTAGTTGCATTTTTTGCAATCTCTCTTAGAAATTTTCCTATCTTCTCCGTTCTTAATCCCAAATATACTACTAAGTCACCCTGTTTACCTATCTTTCAGGTTCATGAATAGTAGGCTGAGTAAGGCATAGGCAGCGCATGACCTGAACACAAAGACTTTATTTATATTGAAATGATACTTCTAAAGATATATATAACATGAGAATTGTCATACCTATGGCATGCAGATCTCTCTCCGTGCTTATTCTGCTGCTAAAGTTGTTGCATTCACTGGAGATGATGCTGATTGGTTGAATCATCCTGTAGAGATTTTATTGAAGAAATGTCTTGGATTGTCTTACAGGGAGAAAAAAAGATTTTATGTAGTTAGTAACAAGTCGTTGAATGGAAAGATTTAAATATTTAAAAATACCGAGATAAAGCCGAAAAATAGTCGATTGCATTTTTTGCACCTACTCACTCTGAAGTAGTGTCAGTTGGATCCCCTCCCCTGCATCGACCGCCACCTCAGCTAGACCCAGAAACACGATGATTCATCACTAAAAATAGTATGCATTAATGATATATCTTGCTTGCACTGGCAGGTTGTGCAGTGAATCTAAACCAGACCTGTGACTCTTCTTCACAGGGTTCGGTTTATGCTTCACACGACGTCTTGCAGGTGCGTAAGGTGATCCAAAGCACTACCTAGCAAAGTTTCTGCCCAAAACTCTTTCATTTCAAAGCCCAGTAGGAACAAGCCTTTCGACGTGGTGTAAAAGTTGTCCAAGACAAACAGATCCTGTACGGTCTCATGAGTATTATGAGAGATCCTTATGAACGAAGGCATATATCTGTCGGATTAGAAAGACTTTTCTGGCATCCACCAAGATCTCTACTGTAGACTGTTTCAGTTTACTTTTGTACCGTATTATTTTGTTGTTTTAATTTTTTTACTCTTTTCTTTCTCATCTCTTTACGCTGAGAGAGTTTTATATAACCATAAACCTTATCTGGTCGGTTCCCTCCCGGTGGACTAATAATAATAATATAGGCTATAGCAAATTTCATAGACATCTTTTCTTCAAAAATACCGCCATCGTCTCAAGCCAGGAGATAATTTTGCGTGAAGACCACATTCCAGGTAGCACAACATGATAGAAAAAAAGGATATTGCAATATTATATGATATTATAAGCGATATTGTAAAATATTATATGATATTGTAAAAAATATTATATGATATTAGAAATATTAGCCAATATTGCACACTACTATCTTACAATATTGTTCAATATCTGTAGGAATATTGTTCACTGTCAACAATGTTGTTCAATATCGCGGCCAATGTTGTTCACATTCATTGTTCAATATCAAAAGCCAATGTTGTCTAATATCTTTACAATATTGTTCAATATCGTACAAATGTTGTTCAATATCGTACAAAATTAATATCTACAATATTGTTCTAATATATCGCAATGTTGTTCAATATCTGCTTGGGTCATTGTTCCAATATCGTACAATTGCCACCTCAATATTGAAATTAATTATCGTACAATATTTTTTTCAATATTTTATTATTGTTCAATATCAAAAAATAATATTGCGCTTGGCCATAGTTTTTCTCAGATACCCAACCTCTCACCAGTCTAGCTAGTCTTCTTCTTGTTGTTGAAGAATCGTGTTGATGGACAGATTTGGACAGACAGGAATTTCAAAAAATGTGTTCTGCAATCAGGGAAGTCTAAAGTATGAAAAGTTAATCTAAATCTCGATCGAATTTTATTTTACCTGTCTCGAATCTTCCAACGATTATAGAATTTGTTTGTTTTTTACTTCTGTATGGGAGAGAAAGTAAAAGAAAAGTGTCATTTCTGATTTGTCGCCATCATTTTCAGTTATTATTAACATATTTAGAAAATACGAAATTCATGAATGACTGACTGATTTTAAAGTTTTACTTTCACCTAACCGGCGTCCTTGGGGGCGTTGTTAATGAAAGTGGTCTGGTAATGGTGGAAAACACAAAACATAAAATATTCTGGAATTTCATTTCTCTGCTATATAAAAAATGAAAGTGAAAATTGTATGATTCCGAAAAGCCTATTCACTAAATAAGAAGAAGAAAGAATAGAGAGAATATAAATAAGAATAAATAAAGAAAGAATATAAATAAGAATAAATAAAGAATAGAAATAAGAATAAATAAAGAAAGAATAGAAATAAAATAAATAAAGAAAGAATAGAATAAGAATAAATAAAAGAAAAGAAGAGAAATGGTGAATAAATAAAGAAAGAATAGAAATAAGAATTCTAGATTAATATCTAGTAAATTGAATAATTGTTGGGCTCCTCATCAAATTTAATACGAAATTATCAACGCTGTTTCTACTTATTTTACATTGAACTAGTACTATTTTAAAAAAAAGTAAAGAAATTAGTGAGTCAGAAATCAACTTATGAATTTTATTAAATTCCATTAATGTTTGACCTCTAAATGAACCTAAGCAACATTATTAATAAAAATATTTTTTTTATCCCGAGGAAATGATTTAGTGTATAACAGTAGGGGACTTAAAAATCCAAAGACTAATCTGCTGTGAGAACTGCTGTTAGTGTATTTATTGATGAATGATCTGTGCGACCTACATAATATACTAGCATCTATGCATTTTTCCAAGTATGTCAAACTTACGACAGCAGTTTACCACCTACACATGATAATAAGTGGTACCATTGAATTAACATTTTGTGAGTTGTGCTTGATTAAAAAACACAATTTAAACATAAAATTTATTTATAAAGAATAAGCAACACTGCTACTTGTAAAATAAAGGCGTTTCATTTTTTGCAATTATCTTGTCTGATTTTAACTCTTGTTATTGAATTTGAAATGAAGTTTCAGATTTTGCTTCTTTTGGAACCTTCCTTTTCCTATTTTCTTAATCTATACAAATGGTACCTAACTCATTTGCCTAGTGGAGTTAATCATCGCAAATCCGATTTATAAGTGTACCCGTGTAAATTGCTACTCAAATTTTAAGAAGTTTAGTTGGTATAAAAGCTTTAAGAAAACTCCAAAACATATTGGTTGGATTCCTGCATTTTCAGACTATCCGATGGTCCAAGTGTACTGAGCTGTTTGACCCAAATCCAGCTCCATGGGAAGAGTTTATTGTTCCCAAATAGATACCCACTCTGCTCACTGTAAGACGAAGCTAAACACAAATAAGCTACATGTTGTGAAGTATACGAATAAGTCGGAGAGTAGAATACTCCTGTTTGCATAAATATGTGAGGCCGCCTATTTCTTGTAGTATTACACCAATTTCGTTTCTCCTTTTGTAGATTAGTACTAGAGCCATCCGGGTTTCTTCCCATGATGCTCTCTCTCTCTTTTTTTCTTCTAAAAAATTTTTGTCTTGTGTTGTCGTTCTCTCATTGTCTTGTTTGTACCTTTAATGTACCGTGTCGTGGAACTTAGCCATCTAATAAAAATGGTTCCTGAAATCGAATTAATTCTTCAATAAAGGACATTCCATATGTAGAACATGAGTCTCGTCCCTCTACAGCTTTGGCATTTGTTCCTTGCTAGCTCTTGGTTTGAAATGTTTCCTTTAAATCTTGAAATTTGTGTTACTTTTATTTTTAAATTATAAGTATACATCCGTCGGTGGATACAATGTCCGCTGGGACAGTGGCGTAGAGAGAGTAAGTGGCGCCTGGTCGTAAGAGCATACATACATAACCCATGATTGACTCACCAAAGGGTTTAGAGTCAGCAAGGATCGACGGGAGTGAGCTCGACCAGTCATGAAAGAAAAATGTTACAATATTTGAAGCAGGCTACCAGAGCTACGTGCAAATGGAAAAGACACACAAATACGAAACAAAACACACAGGAAGCACAGACAAAAACATCCACAAATACAAAACAAAAAAATATAACAATAAAAGCACCACCCAGGCAAACAAAACCAACGTTGTAAAACACAAGAAACAAAAAAGGATAATAATAATAATAAAAAAAACAGAAACTCAATCAAAGGATTACTTACACAATAATATATATATACTTTTGAGTGCAGCAAATTATGTACATAAGTTAAATACAATTCAGATCACAAACGCTGCAAAATACCAAATTTTCCTAGAAATTTCAAAATTGACTTTAACCCATTTAGTTTTGCAAAGTTTTCTTAGTCCCTCCCCATTATCAGTGATAGTTGTAAATGTTGCCTGAGACATGATTTTCAGCCTCCCATTATCATCAGTGACATAGTTTTGTAGTAAACGTTGCCTGGGTTGAGGTATTAAGGATTTTTTGCCCACCTCTTTATCATCATTGGATTAGTTTTGTAAACGTTGCCCGCGTCATAATATGATTTTTTCTTGCCCCCCCCCCCCCCATTATCATCAGTGACATAGTTTTTTGTAAACGTTGCCCGTCATAATATGATTTTTTTTCGCCCCTCCATTATCATCAGGGACATATTTTTGTAAACGGTGCCCAAGTTATAATATGATTTTCTGCCCAACTCTTTGTATCATCAGTATAGTTTCAAACGGTGCCCGGGTCATAATATGATTTTTTCCGTCCCCCCATCATCAATATCAGTGACATAGTTTTGTAACGTTGCCTGGTTATAATATGATTTTTCTGCCTCCATATCATCAGTGATATAGTTTTGTAATCGGTGCCTGGGCATGGTATTTTTTCGCCTCTTATTATATTTGACTTTAAAAAATATTAACGTTTTGTCACTCATGTCCAGTGGCGTATGAGAGAAAATGGCACCTGGGGAATAATATAATTTTTTTTTATTCCAGTCTTCATCTGTGGTTTAACAATCGTAAATGGCGTAAGAGGTATGGTAATATTATTATATCCCCTCATCACATTTCAAATGGTCGTAATACGGTCTTCATGGCGCCCAAGATATACCCCTTTTGCACCCCTTTCGCTACGCCCCTATCCCACATCTGCTATTTGTCTCTTGTACACCAAAGGATCTTTTGCAACTCGAATGCCTTTTAAGACCTTTTAACAAAGCAACTTTCGGATATGTTGGAAAATTATTGTTTTCCAGAGCTAGTTGAACAGTCAGTTTTGTAAAATGACGGTGGTACATTTCTAAACCCTGACGTTTCAGAGGTCACCCACTGAAATCACACAATATCAACGCGACCTTGACTAAAATGTGAAACTTGCGCTCATCAAGGCGATTCCGATTGTACAGATGCAAGATTTAACGAGATCAGCTGAGCTTCAGGTTGACAACAGCGCGGCTACCGAAGGGAGAGAAAGAGATCTGTTTTTTTGGGAACCCATCAAATGAAAACGGGCTAAAGGAATTCTAGCAATACGTAACTGAAATCAGCAG
>BGPR01000035.1:2274764-2300796 GCA_013235015.1 Araneus ventricosus | reverse complement strand
CTGGTCATAAAATTTTGTATCGTCGTGATGAGATATATTATCAAGGCTAAATACCAAAACCTCTTTAACTTTACAGACTTTACTCACTACAATAAGAATCATAAAGAACTATAATACTTTCTATAATTTAATAAAAAAATACAAGTAAATAACTCAGCCAAAATGTCTTCAGTAACCACGTACAAAGTGGACAGCATACAAATAATATAGCAAAATTACAGAGCCTGTCAAGCACAGAAGACAATGTTGACAACGTTATTATTATTTTTTTTTTTAAGGGGATCGAAAACAGTGATGTAATGCAATTTTAAATAATATCAAGAATTCTGGCACTCTGGGGAGGGGTAGCCGATAGCCCATTAGGATTCATTTGAACAGTTATGCTAATGATTTTAAAATAAAATCAAAATTTTGATTTAGCTCAGGGTAGTGGCTCTGCAACCGCCCCCCCTTCTCTTATTTTAAATCAACACAAAATACTGCAGAAACAAATTGTACTCAGAGAAAATATACTAGGCCCATAAAATTAGTTATTCATGGGTCTTTTCATTAATAAATAAAACTTAGAAATTGTATCTGGACAACATATATTTCTTAAGTACTATTACACAAAATTAGTAAATCAGTCCATTCTGAGATCAAAGACCAGCGGGAGTGTGATCTCCCTAACTTTCTCTATATACTCTAACAACAGAATAGAATAAAAAAGACGTCAAATAAGAAATCCGTCATAGATAAACCAATAAGTGGACCCGTGGTTTGAAAGGATCACATAATTCAAATCACCCTGCGCATTCTTTTGATTTGTATAGGTTACAACGAAACTCCTAAATATTTGCTTTCTTGACAAAATCGCGCCAGAATTGGCTTTTAGTAAACTGCCAAGTTTCGAGGTCCCTTCTTTTCACATGCCAGTAGGCAGTGCACGGCAAAGTTAGTTCAAAACTGTCAATATCGATTAACACTGACCGACAGACAATCAACCCTACGACGGTTTGCATTTAAATTTTATACGGACCTACATTCATGCATAAAACTGTGTATAAAATTTTATCCATCCAGCTTTTCAAGTTTTTTATAGTTATAGCGTTCACACTCGAACATACAGACAACCGCTCCGTTGACTAGGTTTGTCAAATTTGTAGAAACCTACAAAGTATGTTTAAAGACCATCCTTAAATTTCATCCCCGAGCCCTCAATAGTTTTCAGTACCAGAGTTACCGATACACACACACACGAACACATCACCTACACAGACAACACACACAGACGGATATTCCAAAGTGTGTATCGAGTCAGGGAGGTCTAATACGTGGAGATTCGTCAAAATCTCGAGGTTTCAATTTTTGACAAGTACAATACTTTCCTCTTTGTATGTACTTCTGTATACAGAATAATATGCTCTTCCAGTTCACGACCAAAGTTCGCTCTACATTTCCAGCGTTCTTCTTTCGATGGTTGATTCACTATGCACGACGAATGTCATTTTGGTGTTATAGATGTTATTTACATGTTACATTTTAGGTGGAAAAGGTCGCCAATATGTCAGAATGAGCCTTCTTTATTTTCCGTGTTTTCTTCGGAAGGAGCCACTGAGTAAACAGAAATCGCTTTCATCCTGTAAAGCAGACGTTGCTGAGGAAGTTCTAATCTATTGTGTTTGGTAAGAAAAATAATAATATACCGATTTACGCAGTTATGGAATGATAACGCAGCTGATAAATAATAGTATTTAATGGGGCTGAGGTCATAAAAATTTTGTATCGTCGTGATGAATGTCAAACCTCAAGGCTAAAGTAAACCAAAACTCTTTAACTTTACAGACTTTACTCACCTGACAATAAGAATCATAAAGAACTATACAATACTTTCTATAATTTAATAAAAAATACAATGAAATAACTAGCCAAAAAATGTCTTCGACCGCGTCAAAGCTACACGTACAAGTGGAATGACTACAAAAATAGGAAAATTTTCGAGCCTGTCAAGCCAGAAAGCAATGTTGAAACGTTATTATTATTTTTTTTTTTAAAGAGGGGGATTAAGAAAAACAGTTGTAATGATTTTAAATAATATCAAGAATTCTGGCTTGGCTCTGGGGGGAGGGGGTTGTAGCCCGATAGCCCCCCCTTGGATTCGCCACTGAACAGTTGTAATGATTTTAAATAAAATCAAGAATTTTGATTTAGCTCGGGGGGGGGGTGCAGCCCTATAGCCCCCCCCCCCTAATTCTTATTTTAAATCAACACAAAATATACCGAAACAAATTTGGTCTTCAGAAAAATATAAGGCCACATAAATTAGTTATTCTCACGTGGTCTTTTCATTAATAAATAAAAACTTAAGAAATATGTGTTTTCTTGGATAACATATATTTCTTAAGTACTGTTACTTTAAAAATTAGTAAATGTCCCATTCTGAAGATAAAGACCAGCGGGAGTGGTCTCCCCTAAACTTTCTCATATACTCCTAACACATGTAGAGAAAACTAGAATAATAAAAGACGTCAAATAAACTTCCGTCGCAAGTAAACCAAAGTGGGAACCACGCGTGGTTTGAAGGATCAAAACAAATTCAAATCCCCTGCGCATTCTTTTGTGCAACAGGACCTGGCGAGACTCCCTAAATATTTGCTTTCTTACAAAATCGCGCCAGAATTGGTTTTTGGCAAACTGCCAAGTTTCGGAGTCCCTTCTTTTCACATGTCACCAGTAGGCATGCGCAGGCAGTTAGTTTCAAAACTGAACAAGTATGCGATTATACAGACCGACAGACAGTCAACCCTACGACGGATTTGGCCCAAAATTTTATACGGACCTACATTCATGACGATAAAACTGTGTATAAAATTTTATCCATCTGGCTTTTCAAGTTTTTGAGTTATAGCGTTCGCATGACTCCGAACATACAGACAGACAGACTTCCCGTTGACGGATTTTGTCCAAAATTTGATAGAAACCTACAAAGTATGTTTAAAGACCACATACCAAATTTCATCCCCGTAGCTCTAATAGTTTTCGAGTTACCGTGTTCACAGACACACACACAGACACACATACACACAGACACACACACAGACAGACATAATTCCAAAATTGTGTTTTTCGGAATCAGGGAGGTCTAATACGTGGAGATTCGTCAAAATCTCGAGTTCGAATTTTTTGACGATTACAATACTTTCTCTTTGTATACTTCGTATACGAGAAAGTAATAAATAGCCACGTTGGCTACGACCAAGGTTGCTCTACATTTCCAGCGTTCTTCTGTGCTCGATGGTTGATTCATATACGACGGAAGAAATGTCCATTTGCGGTTTATAGTGTTATTTACTGTTATTTTAGGTGGAAAAAGAGTCGCCAATAATTCAAGATGAGCCTATCTTTATTTTCCGTGTTTCTTCGGAAGGGGCCCGAGTAAACAGGAAATCGCGTTTCATCCCGCTGAAAGCAGAGACGGACAGGCGCTGAGGAAGTTCTAATCTATTGTGTTTGGTAAGAAAAATAATAATGCCGATTTTACGGTTATGGAATGATAACGCAGCTGATAGAAATAATAGTATTTTAAATATGTATCACTTCCTTTCTGGGTATTTTATTCAGAAGTAAATAAAAAAAATTAATACAGTTTTGTCTTTTTTTCTTTGATAAGAAGAAAAATAATCCCATATGGATGCTCCAGGTGTCACTTATTTTTACTTTCTCGTATACGAAGCATACAAAGAGAAAGTATTGTAATCGTCAAAAAATTCGAACTCGAGATTTTGACAAATCTCCACGTTTTAACCTCCCTGAGTCCGAAAAACACAATTTTGGAATTATGTCTGTCTGTGAACACGATAACTCAAAAACTATTAAACCTACAGGGATGAAATGTGGTATGTGATCTTTACACATAATTTTTAGGTTTCTATCAAATTTTGGACAAAATCCGTCTACGGCAAATCCGTCTGTCCACGTTCATGTGAACTCTATAACTCAAAAACTTAAATAACTAGATGGATAAAATTTGGCACACAGTTTTATCATCACGAATGTGGGTCCGTATCAAATTTTGGGTCAAATCCGTCAAAAGGTTGATTGTCTGTTGGTCTGTATAATTACATACTTTTGATCGCAATAACTTCTTTACAAAATAACTTAGATAAATAAAATTTTGCATGTGGCCTTCTAACATTAATTGTGGATTTGTGTCCAATTTTTGTGTCAATCGGTTTAAAAAAAAGGCGTTCAATTTGGATTTTCGTTGTCTTCAATATTCTACGGCGCAAAAAAAGGCCCGACTGATCTTGGCTCACTGCCAAATTGCACCCGCGCTCTTTCGCTGAAGACCTTGACGTTTTTTCTCCACTGCGTTAGAGACGCTTGTTCGTTTTAGTGCCTTTTTGCTTATTTTTTCTCTACATATGTTAGAGAGTATACGAGAAAGTTTAGGGGAGACCACTCCCGCTGGTTACTTTATCGCATACCAAAGAAAAAGTACAGTAAAGCAGCAATTTTCATTTGTTATTCGACGGACTGATGTAAAACGACGTATAAATATGAAGATTTATAATCGAAATTAAATAAAGAAATCTGATTATTATAAATTTAATCCTATTAATGCAAATTCATTTAAAAATATTAATTTCAGAGCTTTTTAAGATAGTACTAGTGTATTACTACATAGTATGGAAACAATAACTAAATTTTAAAATTAAATACTTATCGTAAAAGTGTAACAGAACTGTTTTCGGAGCACGCCACCTAGCGGCCGTCGGAGAAAACAGTCAGTCCATGTTTTAGAGTCGACAATTAAGCATGGGGTTCTGCCCCGATGATTGTATATTTTATATGTCCTGAAGTGTTTTGTCCTTAATTGTTTGTCCCTGTATGTTGTGTCCTTTGGTGCTTGATTAAAAGTATTTAAATTAATCAAGTCCCTTTCTTTGAACGTCTACTGTTATCCCTAGCAGGAATTAAACTATGGCGCCCAAATGGTCACAAAAGTGAGAAAAAACATGCCTCCATTGCGTATTTTAAGTTTCATTTATACATCTCTTATTTTATACGATTTATGTGCATGCTCGTAGGCCTTTATTTCGAAGTGGAAGATAAGAAAAGGATGTTATTTTTCCTACTTTCTAGGAAAAAGTTTTCCCTGAACAGAGAAACAGTGACCGAGGTAGAAAATTTACGCACTTTAGAAATTAGGAAAACGACGTATAATCGAAGCATTGCGTCGTACAAAGAAGCCGCCCGCAGTAACTTTCCCAACTGGGCAAGGAAACAAAATGGCTCCCTCTATTCCCAAAACCAACGTATTTTTTAAAAAATTCCATAATGTTTGAGTTCTAAATGTTAAGCAAACTTTAACTTAGAAATGTGTATGCTTTATCTGCAAATATGACTTAATAATATTACGGTGAAAATTTTTAAACTTCATCTATGTTTAAAAAGGGAGTCGGAACAGTGGCGTAGCGAGAATAAGTGGCGCCTGAGTCATAATATGGTTTTTCCCCCTGCGTCATCATCGGTGACTTTCTTTATGTAAACTGCGCCTGGGGCGTGGTATTTTTCGCGCTCTCATCGCATTTGACTGTTAAAAGTGACATACAGTAGAGTCGCGATAATTCGAGGTGGACGGGACAGGGCCTACCTCGAACTACCGAAGACTCGAATTATCGAAATCATGAAATTTAATAAATAAATAAATGGAAATAAAAGCAATTTTTAAATTTCAGTGTAGTATATTTAAATGAAAAATGTACTTGCATATTATTACATTACTGCTGGTAGCAACAGATTAATTATATCTTAAAATAATTGTTTTTTGTTTAAACACATTGCTCTTATATATTGATCTTGTATATACCCCGTTTTCTTTGGGAGGGGGCATTTCTCAGGTGGTTTTCTCAGGTTTTTCAGGTGGCTTCGGGATGCGCAGCGGACATATCAACCGTCAAACAACAATGAAAACCAGATGCAGTAATTCTTTTACGTTTTGTGTATGTGTTGGTCTTTATTTGGGAGCTAGACTGAATTTTTCACTAACTCGGATTTATGGAAAACTCGAACAATCGAGACTCGAATTATCGAGACTCTACTGTAAACCCAGTAACGTTTCGCGGCCAAATTTGATTAATTTGTGGCACTCGGAAAATAATAAGATTTTTATTTTATCCCAGTTGCCATCAGTGGCTTAACAAAGGCAAATTGTGCCATGGTATGGTATTATTTTTACACTCCCTCATCATATTTTGATTTTAAAATGGCATATATACCGTATGTTTCCATTGCATGGCACCCACTAAAACTGGCAAAAGGTGCATCTATACTTCCGCCCCCCCCCCCGATCGCTACGCCACTGAATCGGAACCCACTGTACCGACAATGTTAAATTGGCCATTTCGATATATCTTTTCGCAAAATCTGTTATAGATACATGTTTGAAATTTTTTATACAAGTACATCTATCTCATTATACTGAAATGAGCATTTTTCAAAACATGCAAAAATTTATTTTTCGCAAATCTTTTTTGTGTCAATACCGACACTGTTAAATTGGTCATTTTCGATGCACCTTTTCTCAAAATTTGTTATAGATACATATTTGAAATTTTTTATACAAGTAAAGTAAACCTTTTTCATTAAATTGAAATGAGTGTTTTTAAAAAAACTCAAAAATTTATTTTTCGCAAATTTTTCGTGTCAATACCGGCAATGTTAAAATGGCCATTTTCGATGTACCTTTTCTCAAAATTTGTTATAAATACAAGTTTTAAATTTTTTATACAAGTAAAGTACATCTTTCTTATTATATTGAAATGAGCTTTTTTAAAAGCACTCAAAAATTTTATTTTTTATAAATTTGTTTGTGTCAAAATAGGGTAAAATTTCACCATGTCTAATTAAATATCTTGTAAATTTATTAAAAATTAACCAAAATCTCATTTCAGTATAATGAGAAAGATATACTTTACTTGTATTTAAAAAAATTCAAACATGTATCGATAACAGATTTTGAGAAAACGTACATCGAAAATGTCCAATTTAACATTGTCGGTTTAGGGGGTTTCCGACTCACCTTTGGTCTTGTTGAAACCAGGGATGCCAGATCAAAATAGCAAAATAAGGCCAAACCTTCTTAAAAATAAGGCCAAATTTGACAAGTTGATTGAAAACGTCATTTGCTATTAGAAAAACAGCTATCCTTCATGAAAACGAATCCCACTTGATAGGCACATGTTCAGTGCTCTATTATTAAACTAAAATTTAAGTGTAAGAAATTTAAAACATCCTTGATCTACTCAGGAGCTATTTCATTCGACAGCTCGTTACATATCATTTGAAATGTATAATATCAAAAATTTATTAAAAAACAATAGAATAAGTAATTAAAAATTGTTCTAAAGTCATTTACGAAAATAAAGCCAAAAATAAATTTAAGGCCAAATGAAAATTCCTAAGGCCAAGGGCTTTGAAAAGCCAAATTTCCATAATTTGGCCTTAAAAAGGCCACTATGGCAACCCTGGTTGAAACTAAAATAATGTATTCATCAATTTTCAAAAATACAGTAGACTCTCGATCAACCGGGATCGGATTATTCGGGACGACCCCAAAAAATTAGCAGAGAAAAATCTTAGAAGATTTGAGAAAGTTAGACTGTTCTGAAAATGTGGATGAAGAAGCAGTGGAACATGGATTAACGAAGATTCGACATTGGAATATTGCGAAGTTTTAAGTGTCGATGATGTTGTGTCCCGTGTAACTTGTGGTTCGGAAGAAACTAGTCCAGTCATTAGGTGCTAAAAAGGAATGATTTAAAACAAATTCTGGTGGAGTCGTAATTTTTTGCTCCTATATGTTTTTTGGGGTGCTGATTACGAATCTGAGGTTTCCCACCAAAACTTTTTGTTGGAATTTTAGTTATAGTCAAAAAACATGAAAAAAAATGGACTCTCCCCCAGTTTTTTGCGTATAACTCAAAAACTATCGACTTGTTTATGGCATCATCATATATCAAAATAATCAGCACAAAATTTCCTACAATTTATGTCTGTACTATTTTTCGTTACGCATACCGTTTAAGTGCTATAATTGGTTGAAGTTTGGCGAATGTTTGACTTGCCTGCTAGCTCGGCTTGAACAACAACGAACCATCCAATCTGTATGTGCGAAATTGTCTGTCTTACTAAATAAATTCCTACTTAATTAATATACTTTTTCTATCGTAAACCTCTTTGTGCAAATAGAGATTTTATCTGTTATATTATGAGTATACTTGCATAATCTGCACAAAATTCCTTCTAAATCTTTCTACCCTGATATTACCTGGCTTTCGCGGTTGTGAAGTAAACAACAGAGTAAATATCACGAATTTTTTAATAAGTTAGGAGGCTTAAACATAGCCCTGTTATTGTCCCCTACCTGCTCTTGGTATCAAAAGAATCGAAGGAAATTATTTTATTGCCGTGAAATTCAAAAGAAATGACAGAGTGCCACCACTAGCTCTAATAAGTGATGCTATCAAGGAAGAATGTTCTGCAAGTGACGAGTAAAATCTTGTAACTCGTCAAAAATTAAGTCTCGGTGACGCATTAGTACACACTGAAGGGTACATAATTACTTGGAGCCAGAAGAGGAAAGTACGCCTGCAGAAAAAATGATATTGAGAAATCTGCGTAGTATAATTCGTCGAAGAGTAAATTATAAACAAAAACAGATTTCTATCATTTCATTCTTCACAAAACTACATCCGTTTTTCTTTTTAATTGTATGAATTGTAAATCTAAATAACATTAAAATTTGTATTAATTAAACTATTAATGTTTTATTGTGTAATAATTTTACATTTTCTATCATTTTTTCCAAAAACTTTCATCAAAATTTGCATAAATTTGATTCGCTTTTCCGGGGCGAAGCACTTCCCGACCATCCCCGTTAATCGAGAATCTACTGTATATGACTTTATTTCTCATCTCTTTTAAAGCATTTTTTTTTTTTTCCTTCACGCTCCCGCTTTGGCGCCACGGGCAGTTAGTTGTCCGGACCTCGGGCCGCCTCTGCTTATTTCATCGAATTTGATTGGAAAACCTCACAGAACACTGAGCCAAGATTTATCGCATCTTACTTCTTTCTTAAAAGCAAATATTTCCATTTACTGAAATACTTCGATTAATAACGTACTTTTTAATTTTTTTTTAAGGTGTGGGGTATCTTTTTTCTTTGATTTCTCACCAGATTTTTAATACGCTCCTTTGAGATAACGCTCGTAAAATTGCCTGTGAATGGAGATAGTTTCTGTTTCCCTAAAAGAGAGTGCAACTTTGTTGGAGGTTTGACCCTGAGATAAATTAATTACCATTGCAAATACGATTCTAACCGGAAATGTTGAAGAGTAAGTAGAAAGTGAAGAAGTGGAAAAGGAAGGGAATCTCATCTACAAACATTTTCGTCCATAACAGAGATATCTTAATTAGGATTACCTACGGCAAAAATCCATTACTGGAGCCATTTATGGTAATTTCATTATGGTATGGGTACAAAAATACAGCTTCTGATTCAGCCTACAAGCAAATCTGTATTTCTCTGTCATCTGTGTTAAAATTTCACATTTTCTTGAAGCAGAGAGGATCACATTTTTTTGGAGATCCCTTTCAACTCCGCAACTTCCAAGAGCGGATGTCTTTTATAGATTTTAATTTAATATCTACACTAGCAGTACGCGCAAGGCGTTGCCCGTGGAATCAGCACTTCAACAAAATGAAAGAAAAAAAAAACGATAATGACATGAAAATTTTCCGAAAACAAAACAAAAGATACACATTATTGATTTTCCCGCTTATTTTTCTTCGCGATAATGACATTTCAACTGTAGAAAAACAATACAGAGTACGTTAATCCAAAACAATATTAAAAAATTGCAACGTGAAAATGATTATTATACAGCAAGCAAAATATGCGAGACATAAACACGTTAAGACACTGCCGAAAATATTAATCGAAGTCATTCAGTTGAGGGTTATGACGTCACACGCGCTCTGCACAGTCAACCAATGAAATTGCAACAATGCATGTTGGGAAGGCTCAGGAGAAACTTCCGCAGGAGAATGCTCGCTAGAGAAAAATATCTTTCAACTAACCAGGAAAAAATTAATTTAAAAAAACTGAAAAATATATTTTAACCGTTCTTGTTTTAACAGAACCGTTCCACTTATAAGACGAAAAAAATTGAAAATAATATTATTATTAGAAAGTCGGATGCAGAAAATTTAGAAACAAAAATTAAATTTCGATGGCAAAACTTACTATTTTTTAAAAGTCTCTCAAAATTCAGTAAATTACGTTAGAAATTGAAACATTCATTAGAACGGAAATCGCGTGTTCTTTCCTATGGTGTATCTATTTTTGTCGTACAATTATTCAGAACCATTCTATTGAGAAATTAGTTCGAAAAATCAACCAAAACATTAAATAAAAAAAATTCTAGATTAAATTTAAAAATTCCGGCTTCGAGGTGCATTCAGTCACTATTACGACTACCTGTGTGCCAAATTTCATGGCTGTGAGTGCAATAGATTCGTCTGGACATCGCACGCGCACAAACATTGCCTTTTATAAGTATAGATAAGTAGTTTAGAAGCACTAAATTTCAGGACAAACTGAAATAAAGAAACATTTCACCTTTCTCACCATCAAGAGGAGTTGGTCTCCGAATCTCGGATGTATAAAAAATGTAATTTTTCGAATTTTAATTTAATGTTTTTAATCAAAATAGTTTTGACCACTATATTTACTAACTAGTACAGAACCTCATGGAAGATTATGACTTCACAGTCTTCGAAGTACTATCTTGATCCCATTTGGGGTTGTATCTCATATTACAGGAAGGTAATCAATCCCTTCAACCCAAGGAGTCGAAGCCATATTTGGTCACATCTTTTTAAAAAGCTAAAAAATTCTTAAACGTACTTACCCTCTGGAAGTCATTTCTCACAACCCTCTTAGAAAATACTTGTGCGGGAAAAAAACAGCATCTCTGGGAGCAGGGGCTCTCCCAAGAGAGAATCGGGATGCACCAGCGACGGGTGACTCAAGAATTTTCATTCACCCGAACAGGTGGATCCTCCACACGCTCTGAACCACCTGGTGAAGACATTCCATTGGACAAAAAAAGTGCAGAAGGCAACTGTTCGCAAATAGGGGTGCTCCAGAATAAGAACGGGCGGACACGAAGACACTGTTTGCGCTCCTTTGTCGAGCAGAAAGGTATTTCCGGCTCAGTCAAATATTGATGGGGAAACTTGTTGGTGGAAATCAACCGATAGTATTCGCCTCCCCCTTCAAATTCTCGAGGACCCCCAATTTTCATTCATGATTTTTTGCCGTCAAATGCCAAGGTGTTAGGTGGGTGAGGTAACACTACTTATTCTTGGCACTATTACAACGAGAGCACCGTATAGTAGCTTCATAAACTGCGCCATGAGTGCAATGGTAGAGTAAAAACGACAAAGGGTGTAGAAAATATTCGGGAAGAAAAATTCGTTGCTTTTTCAAAGTTTGCTAAGTCAGCCGTAAGTTGCGAAAAACGACTGAAATCAGTGTAATATGCTCATAAATCGGTGTTTCAATTTACTTTTTCAAGAAAGGGTGGCATCGAATTGGGGAGAAAAGTGGGGGAGGCGAAACATTTATCGACATCTAAAAGCACCCCGGTTTAGAGGGAGTAGACAACAAATTAAACCAGCGGGAGTGTTCTCCCCTAAACTTTCTCGTATACTTCTCGAAAAAGGTGCCGTTTCCTCTCCCCCCCGCGTGGATAAAAAAATTCGAACCCATTGTAACCCAGGATCCAATGACTATCAGAAAATATTTAGGTAAAAAATCAAATTCGAAGAGATGCGTTCCGATTAAATGAATACCGGTTTCTACTCTTTCTTGGCTCAAGGACAATCCTTCCGCGCGCACAGATTGCTACCAAGTACGCATGCGCATGGAGAATCGGATGAAAAAAAACGCCAATCAGGAGTCAATAAATATCGTGCACAGATGATTGCGTTCAATACGCATACGCGTGGAGATAGCGGACTCGTTGGAGATGCACTTATACAGACCGACTGACAGTCAATCTTTTGACGGATTTGGCCCAAAATATTATAGGGACCTACATTCATGACGATAAAACTGTGTACGAAATTTTATCCATCTAGCTATTCAAGTTTTTGAGTTATAGCTTTCGCATGACCGCGGTCATACAGACAGACAGACTTCTCGCTGACGGATTTTGTCTAAAATTTGATAGAAACCTACAAATTATGTTTAAAGACTACATACCA
The DNA here is from genome assembly GCA_013235015.1 of Araneus ventricosus. Lineage (NCBI taxonomy): Eukaryota > Metazoa > Arthropoda > Arachnida > Araneae > Araneidae > Araneus > Araneus ventricosus. The sequence continues at coordinate 2,288,481 of BGPR01000035.1, read as the reverse complement.
AATTTCATCCCTTTATCTTTAATAGTTTTCGAGTTACCGTGTTCACAGACAGACATAATTCCAAAATTGCGTTTTTCGGACTCGGGGAGGTCTAAAACGTGGAGATTCGTCAAAATCTCGAGTTCGAATTTTGTGACGATTCAATACTTTCTCTTTGTATACTTCGTATACGAGAAAGTAAAAATTTAGTTACAAAATTAGCTGTTTCCTTGGGCACTATTTTTTTTTACTTTCTCGTATACGAAGTATACAAAGAGAAAGTATTGTAATCGTCAAAAAATTCGAATTCGAGATTTTGACGAATCTCCACGTTTTAGACCTCCCTGAGTCCGAAAAACACAATTTTGGAATCATGTCTGTTTATATGTCTGTATGACTGTGAACACGATAACTCGAAAAACATTAGAGCTACGGGGATGAAATTTGGTACGTGGTCTTTAAACATAATTTGTAGGTTTCTATCAAATTTTGGACAAAGCCCGTTAAAGGAAAGTCTGTCTGTCTGTATGTCCGCGGCCATGTGAACGCTATAACTCAAAAACTTGAAAAGCTAGATGGATAAAATTTCATACACAGTTTTAGAGTCATGAATGTAGGTCCGTATAAAATTTTGGGCTAAATCCGTCAAAAGGTTGACTGTCTGTCGGTCTGTATAATCGCATCTCCAACGAATCCGCTATCTGCACGCGCATGCGTACTGAACGAAATCTTCAGTGCACGATATTTATTGACTCCTGCTTGGCGCTTTTTTTCATCCGATTCTCCATGTGCATGCGTACTGGTAGCAATCTGTGCACGCGGAAGGACTATGTGACTTTGTCCTTGAGCCAGCAAGAGTAGAAATCGGTATGCATTTAATCGGAACGCATCTCTTTGAATTTGATTCTTTACCTAAATATTTTCTGATAGCCATTGGATCCTGGGTTACAATAGGTTCGAATTTTTTTATGCACGCGGGGGGAGGGGAAACAGCACCCTTTTCGAGAAGTATACGAGAAAGTTTAGGGGAGAACACTCCCGCTGGTTTTAAATATAAATCTTAGTTTTTGGCAGCTAAAATAAAATAAAAATTTAATTTTTTTCACAAAAAGTGAGTTGCATCCCCGTCCTGATTCGCCACCCCTGGAAAGAGAAAGTATGGTAATCTTCAAGAAGTTCGCCCTCGGGATTTTGATGAACCTCTAAGTTTTAAAATTCCCATAGTCCAAAAAAAAAATTTTTATAATTTTATCGGTCTGTCTGTGTCCGTGCACACAGGTTTAGAAACTATAATGACTGTAGCCACAGGGGCATGGGGCAGCATTCTAGTCCTTCCACATGACAACTGAAAAACCAGGACCTATACCAAAGAGGTGGAAACTTTTTTAGGAGCGGGCCAAAAGCAGAAAAAAATTTGACGGGCCACTATAATTTCGAATATATAAAACTCAATAAGGACTCAAGAATATTATTCTGAAAATTCTTTAATACTAACATATTGAATGAAACTATGACTGCATTTTTAAAAGCTATACTTTGCTATAAATATACAGTAGTGTATGGTCTTAATTTCAAAATAGTAGATACTCCTACGAATGTGTAATACCTTTTCCCTGCCATTTAAGTTTTAAGGTAAGAAAGAGGGATTTACAGAGATTCTTATTTGTTGCCAAGCCAACGAACCCCGATCTTGGCAACCATTTGGCGAGACAATGAAGGTTCTAGAAAATACAAGAATTAAGGCTCTATCTCTCTTAGGAACCGCAATCTGGAGATTTTTCTAGAGAATTCCATAAAGACCTGGGCCCAAAATTAGATACAGATCTACAATTTTAATGATAAATCTATGTGTTCATCCATTTAGCTATTTGCGTTTTTGATTTATTGAGTTCACATGGGCATGGGCAGACGAACAGAGAGTCTTCCTGTATTATTTGCGTTTTGTTAAGAGGCGTTATGAAGCTATAGACAGCTTAGAACACAAGACATTTATTTGGAAGCAAACAACACACACACACAACTTGATTGATTAATTAAAGGGGTGTATGGGATTTTCAGCTGCAAAGGCTATTATCCCCTATTCATTTCAAAATTCTTTTCAATCCGCTTAAAAAAACAATGGAAAATTGCCACAAAAAGTGGATTAAACTATTGCCAATCTGATTCGGTCAAGACAAAAAAAAATGGCGCACTACTAAGTAAAGCCTAGATCTAATTTTTTTCACACACACACAACTTATTGTATAGCAACGGATTCGAAAACTTTCAGCGCTTTGGCGCATGCGCCGGGCGGAGTTATTTTCATCAAAATGGGGGGGGGATGAATAATGGAAGGGTGATGTGATGTGATTTGATATTCAGATCAATGATAATCCACTTTGTCCTTTTTTGATTTATTCACAACACACACACAAATAAACACCATTACGACAAAACATATAAAATATAAACATCACATAGCTTAGAGCTCGATTAAATCCACACCCGCCTGGGGACAGGGTCAGAAGGTATCTGAGGGTGAATCCCTTCGGGCGCGGGGATGAAAGTTCTATTTTTCCCTTTCTAGGAATTTCTGTAGACAAGTTGCCATATCAGTTACAGGCAGAAGCGACCAGAGGTAACATTACCAACCGATCAGCATATAGGCATACAGTACTAGAGCAGAGCACCATTGTAACTTTGGAGGGCTCTGATTGGAACTATGCTTTGTTGTTTGTTTACCTTTGACCACGCTCTGACTGATTCTTTCAACTAGCGATAGCGAAATGTTCTTTGTGTAATACGCTATGACTATTCAGAATTCCAATCTTCCCCCTTCTTTTGTAAACGAAATTGTTAAAGTCGTTGAAGATGAAACCATCGTTTCCATTGTGTATTCATGGATAGAAGAATATGGTAGAACTTGATATGACTTGAATTGTATCTCCGAGAGATACGAGGTTTAGGGATTTTTAGCAACAAAGGCTGTTATCCCCTAGTTCAAAAATATATTCATTCCAAAATTAGTTTCAATCAGTTTAAAAATTAAGTAAAATTGCCATCAGGAGATGGACTAGAAAAATTGCCGATCCAATTCGGTCAAGGCAAAAAAAAATGGCGTCCTCCTAGAAGCCATATTCTTTTTTTGGAAGAACTTTAAACAAAATACGCGTGTCTCACTGTTGATGCGATGTGCAGAAGGGTGACGTCAGATTCGCTTGTCCAATCAGAGCCCTCCAAAGTTACAATGGTGCTCTACTCGAGTACAGTATGCCTATATGCAACCGGGCAAGGCAACAATATGGCGCCCTCCAACCAACACGTATTTTTAAAAAATTCTATAATGTTTGTATTCTAAATGTCAAACAAGCTTTTACTTTGAAACATGCATGCTTTACCTGCAAACATGACTTAATAATATTGTGGCGAGAATTTTTAAACTTTAGCTATATTGAAGATTATTTTATGGTCTTATTGAAACTAAAATATTATATTCAACATTCCGAGCAAACCGGGCAATTGACCGTGGCGCAAAATCTCGGGGTGGCGCCAAAGCGGGAGTGTGAAGAAATAAATTTTTTTAATAGACTTGAGAAATAAAGTAACATATTTTGAAAATGTATGACTTCATTTTTCAAAATTTTGACGTAGGCTTACGTCTCTCCATAGTGGTCTAATGGTGTGCCGGGGAAGGAAAAAATTATAATTAACGCTTTTCGAGCTAAAGTTAAACGCTTATAGCTCCACAACCAAATAGCACAGAGAGTTGATTTTAGTTTCATTTAACAGAGAAAGGTGGACATTGAAGTTTGCAAAAAGAATTTTAGAATTTGGAACTATGGTTTAGTCACAGTCGAGCTGCAAAGTTGGTGAAAATCACGAAAACTTTTGATGACGTCACAGCTACCGATGCGAGCGCACGCAAACTAAGGCAATTCATTCATCTATCGCTCGAACTATTACTCAAGAATTGTTGAATTACGTCAAATTTCGTACTAAAGTTAAACGCTTATAGCTCCGCAACGAAATAACGTAGCGAGTTGGTTTTAGTTTGATTAAATTGAGAAAGATAGGCATTGAGGATTGAGAAAATAATTTTAGAATTTGTAATTACGGTTTAGTCGCAGTCGAGTTGCGAAGCTGGTGAAAATCACGAAGAATTTTACATAGATAGAGTCACATAGTCACACTAGACTAATAGTCACTACAGACTCTAGAGTTAATAGTCACATAGAGCTGCTTTAGTCACAGTTGAGTAAGGTAAGTCTACGCCCCTCAATCCCAGCGGCCGTTTCGCAGAGACAACCGTTTATTTTTTTTTTTTTTTTTCTTCACACTCTCGCTTTAGCGTCACTCTGAGATTTGGTACCACGGGCAGTTGGCCGGGCCTCGGGCCGCTTCTGGTTTACAATACGATAAGTACCAAAGGCTTTACTAGCACACTTCCTGCTGATGGATTTCGTCCAAAATTTGATAGAATTCTGCAACTTGGTGTAAAGGCCGCTAAGCAAATTTCAGCCGTCTAGCTTTGTTGCGTTTTCTGAGTTATCCAGTTTACAGTCAGACAGACAGACATTATTCCAAAAATGATTTCTTTTTGGACTCAGGGAGGTCTGAAACGTGGAGATACATCAAAATCTCGAATTCGAATTTTTTGATGATAACAATACTTTCTCTTTGTATCTTCGTATATAAGAAAATACAAATAACATTACTTTAAGTTCAAATTTTTGGATCAATCAATTTTAAATCTGTTTAACATATTCAGTTTTTCTTTTCTTTTCCTCTTAAAACTTTTAACCATTTTATTTACATTCCTTTTGTGAGAAAATAATTAATCGTAGTTTCCCACCATTAAGAATTGGCTTCCTTATCTTAAAAATGAATTTTATCACACTTTGATAACTTACGACATTAATAATGAATCCTAATAACTGTAATTAAATAACAAAAATACTAATTATTCATAATTAGTTATAAATTGTGACTAAAAATTGATAATTAATTTTTCTTCTTTACTTCATTTTAAAGAAATTAGCATAGTTAAATATAATTAGATTTTCTTTCCAGACTTCTTTGAAAATGTTTTTTCTTTGTTAACATATCCAAATATAAACGTCCAGAAATAACAGCATTAAGTGTCTGCTGAAATAATATTTTAATTTCTTTTCGAAAGCATATTTTTTTTGTATCACGAAATTATTTCTCATTTTAAACATTCATTAACTTTATACACAAGCAAATTATCTTTGTTTTCGAAAACGTCACAAGTTACAGCGCCATCTAGTAACAGAAATGCGCATTCCGAGGAGAAAGAACGACGGAGACAAAGGCGAAAACAAATATGGTTGCAGTTTGCAGTCGATCTTTTAATTTAATCGCGAACGTTTAGAGTTATAGAAAATTGGTTTTCGATTTCACTCTCGATTTGTCTGTAGTTAATCATTTATAATTTGTTTTAAAAAATGGTTGATTTCTCAGTACATTTTATCGTTTTTGTGACTGATTTACTTTAGCCTTAAATCGCAGAAAGTTTCGTCCAAAAAAAGGAAAGAACTTAAGCGAAAGCTACGCGATGTATCCTTACGCCCAGTGAAAGAGTCCTGATTATAAGCTTAACATATTTAAAAGTAATTTACTTATTAACGAAATTTAGTTGTATATACTTATAATTGATATTTTGTGCAATGAATCTCTTGTATTTACAATGAAGGCTGTTTAATTTCATGGATCTCTTTTTTATAGTTGTTCGACGCGTAGAAACACGAATATCGTTATTCACCTGCGATTCGGTTCTTCTTAGTTCCTAAATACTGTTTACTTGAGCTGTCACCGACTGTAGGAGGCTAGTAGATCTTTAAAAATTAATCCCTTCAAAACTCTGATACAATTTTTGTCTCATTTTTTAAAACTTAGAAATGTTTGGGTTATGCCCTTCCAAAATAATCAGTTGCGTTGTGCTGTGGTTAATAGCCACGCAACTGGTGCAAATCTTGATTCGTTGAAATTTCTTCTTCTTACCTTTTCTTTATCGTTTCTTTTTTTTCTTTTTTTTTTGTTGGTTTGTTTATTTGCTTCTGTATATTTTTTGCTCAGAGAAATTTTGCATTGTGGTGGTTCTTTTGTCGAACAAAATCTTTCATTTGTGTCTCATTAGATATTTTCAGAAGAATGAAGTGAAATACTGCATATTTCACAACAGTTATGCACAACTTCAGATTGTAAAGAAATAGATATTTAGAATTGAACTGTTATACTGAATGATGAACTGATAAATAAAACTTTTTTATTTGTATATTTGTGTCTTTTATTTTGCTACAACAAAGATGGTGTACTAAACACAACGCTTTTGTGAAAAAGTATACAGTCGGACCTCTATTTAACGAAGTCGCTAAATCCCGAAAAAAAGTTCGTTATATGGAAAATTCGTTAAATAGAGATTCACCTTTTAAAATACTTTAAACTACACAAAACAGATTTTAAATTCATAAACACTAAATATTATGTTAAAAAAGTAATTAATCACACCTTTATTTTGTAAATTAATATCTATTTGTTTTATATATTTTACCCATCAAAAAGAAATCTGCAAAGAAAACAAGAATAAAACAAAACATTGTCCGGGAATACACTGTATTTTCAATTAAAAAAATAATTTTATATTAAAATTAATGAATGTTAGCTTTTCATCATACGAAGGTTTGTTGATTTCTGCATCACGATCATTTCCATTTTCATCATCTTCGTCTTCATCGCAATTCATTGCTCTATTGTTTTTATTTTTCACACTGTCTACTTGAAAACTGCCTCATCCACATCTTCATAGACACATGCTTTTAAACGTTTTGAACAAGAATTCGATGAATCATAATTTTGTATCTTATCACGATTTTTTTTATTATGGTTGATAAGCTGTTTGGAGGAATACCAAATTTTAAAGCAATATACTTTTTTTCACGCCTTTATCCACCTCATGAAGATTTAAATTTTTTTCTTTGATGCTCAAGCACTTTCGCTTTGACATTCTCCAGCTTCAAGGTCATTGATCACCATAAAATGTGTTAAAAGAAAGAATAAGTTTGAAATGTTTAGAAATATTTTGAGAAATAAGGATAAAAAAAAATATTGGATCACAAGACAAAGTTCGTTAAATAGAGAAAGCACTTCGCTATTTGGAGGTTATTTTACGAAGAAATTCGCAAAATGTTCTTTGTTCCAAGAAAAAGTTCGTTAAATAGAGGTCCGACTGTATTTCTATAGAGAAAGAATTATTGAATATCATCACCAGGAAATTTCTCCGACAAACAACTTTTTTTCTTTTTTGCATTTTTAAATTTTAAGGAAGAAAAAAAAAAATTAAGATATTTGAACATTTTTATTCTTGCCTTTTATGTTAAGGAAAGTGTCTAGCTTTGTTTGGAGAGGATTCCCACTGCAATGAGACACATAATTATTGGCGACTCAACAACTCAGAAACATCAGTGCTGCAAGATTCCAAAACATTTCCTTTAAACTTCAATTAATTTAGAAATTTTACATTCAACGTCATACTTTATAATTTTGTGTTATTTAACAGAAATGGATTAGTCGATATCAATGTCTGCTCTGTTTACCCTTAACGCTGGTTAAAAATATACTCCAAAATATCTTTATTTTTTTTCTGGAGAACAGTTATCTTGATTGATTTATAGCAAGAGGAACAAATAAAACATTGTAGAGGGCCGAGACTCATGTTTATATGGAATGCCGCTGTTGAAGAATTAATTCAATTTCAGGAACCATTTTCAATAGATGGCTAAGTTCCACGACACAGTACATTAAAAGGTACAAGACGCAAGACAGAGAACAACACAAGACAAGTACACAGAAGAAGAAGAGAGAGAGGCATCATGGGAAAAACCCGGATGGCTCTAGTAGCGCCACCTACCATAAAAAGGAGAAGGCAGTGAATTGTAACCGCTACAACATTTAAATAATACATTGCAAGAAGAAATTAGCTCTAATATTAAAGCGAAATTTTTTAAAAATGAAACCAAAACATTCAGAAGAAAAAGAAAACAAAATAAGGGTGAAAATAAAAAGGAAGATTGGAAGAGAGTCAATTTATGAATTTTTCTGTGACTAGGCATGACATGGTTAGCTCTCCAGCTGGGGGGGGAGGGGGCGCCAATGCAGGGAACAGGGGTTCCAGAGCCCGCTGACGGGGCAAATTTTTGTACCCCGTTCACTCAACGGGCTATTTAACTAGTGGATAAATAAAGATTTGATGAAAATTTGAGAGGGTCATCATTACGCTCCTCCGTTTGTACAGCAGGTGGTGCCCCCAGTCGGGCAAACCATGCCCCTCCCAGTAGGGCGGATTCTAACACCACTCCTGTCTCCATCCCAATGTCGCCGTTTTTCTTTATTTATAAGTGACTAGCAGTACGCTCACGGTGTTGCCCGTGGAATCAGGACTTCAACAAAATGAAAAAAAAAAAACTCCACAATGACATGAAAAAGTTCTGAAAACAAAACAAAAGATACACATTATTGATTTTCCCGCTTATTTTTCTTCGCGAGAATGACATTTCAACTGTAGAAAAACAATAGAGAGTACGTTAATCCGAAACAATATTAAAAAATTGCAACGTGAAAAAGATTAATATACAGCAAGCAAAATATGCGAGACATAAATACGTTAAGAAACTGCCGAAAATAATAATCATTCAGTTGAAGGTTGTGACGTATCCTGCGCTCTGCACCGCCAACCAAAGAAATTGCAACAATGCATGTTGGGAAGTCTCCGGAGAAATTTCCGCGGGAGAATGCTCGCTAGAGAAAAGTATCTTTCAACTGACCAGGAAAAAATTAATTTAAAAAAACTGAAAAATATATTTTAACCGTTCTTGTTTTAACAGAACCGTTCCTGTTATAAGCTGACAAAAATTGAAAATAATAGTGTTATTAGAACGTCGGATGCAGCAAATTTAAAAACAAAAATAAAATTTCGATAGCAAAACTGACTATTTTTAAAAAATTTCTCAAAATTCAGTAAATTACGTTTGAAGCTCAAAACAAACTTCATTAGAACGAAAATTGTTTGTTCTATCTGATGATACATTGATTGTTTTTCAACGATCATTAGAAAAGATACTGCAGCCGTAAACGTGCCAAAAATGACCCAAAACAACACAAAACATTAAATAGAAAATTTTCTAGATTAAATTTTAAAATTCCGGCTTCGAGGTGCATTGAGTCATCTTTATGACTACCTGTGTGCCAAATTTCATGGCTGTAAGTGCGATCGATTAGTTTGGACATCGCGCGCACGCACGCACGCACACAAACATTGCCTTTCATAAGTATAGATTTGAGACGAGCACTAGCCAATTTTATGATTAATGCTTGTAACTAGACAGTCATCGATTTTAAATGTTATATAAGCCTGTAAATCAGCTTGAAATATTTTCATACATAGCCATATTTTTTATATTTATGCTGTAACAATTAAAACTAATTATGGACCTTGGGAATCCCAACTAATTGGGGCTGACCTCTGTTCGGATTAGGGGGAATTCGGATTATCCAGAAAATTCGGTGAAGTACTCTTGATATACCAAATCCAGTAGAGTATTGACTTTGGGTTCTGTGAAAGAGTTGGTTGCGATTCGCATCGTCAAACAGGTTTAGTTTCTCACCTCAAAAGAAGATAACCAATTTTGTTTCGACACATTAACCCTTTCAAGTTCAAGTTATGTTTCGTTTTGAAAATTAATAAATTTATTTCAAAAATGAGTTTTAGACATGTAGCTGATCATAAATATGTAAAGGGGAAAAAAATTAAGCATTTTTTATTTTCAAGAAATTTGTGGTTTCACAGTGAATCCAGTGAACGGCAATGGGCTACTTTTCCTCCAAATAAGTTAACATCAAACTGCAATTTAAATTATGTATTTAATTTATAAGCATATGTGAATATTCAGGATATTCATCCTTCATAAAATTCAATATTGCTTTCGAAGATTCAATTTTTAAAATATCAATTTGTGCTAGAGTCCTCATCATTTTGTTTCTCTTAGATATCAAAAGCAATTTAGCTCTAGCAATGCCGATATCTCTGTGAATACTAACGGTATTGAACTGGAATTTTTATATAAGTTGGCCACTATATCTGGATTATAAGTTATGAAAGAAAAATGACGCTACGTTTCGCCCATGCGCAGTAAAAAAAAGATCAATTTGTGGTTTCACAGGGTTAAGGTGCTGTAGTCATTCTTAAATACCAATGCAAATGTTTCTTTTAAGTTAAGATTAAACATTATCTTATTTTCTGATTACTAATTGTTATTTTCCTTCGTTTTTTAATAATACTTTTCAGAAATAAAAAAAAAAAAATCGGATTCATGGGCTTCGGATTTCCGAAGCCCACGATAGGTTTTACTGTATAAGATCAGGGGTGGTTGAAGCTGACTTGCAAAATCCTGTTTTTTTTTTTTTTTTTTTTTTTTTTTTTTTTTTAAAGGCGCGGATTCTGAAAATTGTAAGGCGTCACTGCTATTCGTAACTAAGACTAAAGTTCCAATGAAGATATGAATTCCAGAAATGAATTTCATTCATTGATATTTTTCCAGTATTTTAATATTGAATTCAAGATCAAAGTAGAACGCATCCACTTCCCCACAAAATTTTACAATCAAAGTTATTCGGTCGAAATTCAGAAAGAATCAATATTCAAATCGAAATTTAATCAAGTATTTTATAGTAGTGGCTTTGCTAAGCAGTAGGGATGGGGCAAACCTACCGGTTTAAACCGAAAACCGACTTTTTTTGTTTCGGTTACCCGTTTTTTTTTTTTTTTTTTTTTCGATTATTCTTTTGCCCCAATTTAAACCGGTTATTTTTTTTAAATCCAAAAATCGGGTCGGAAAATAGGCTCGATTTTAGGTTCGACTAGACTAAAATTTAACAAGTTATAAAGCTTTGAATTTCATCCTCTTAAGCCAATCACCGACAACCGTTTCCTCGAGGCGTTTGTTGGTTGGTGGATTACCGAAAGAGTCTTTATGAACAGATAAATATTGGTCAATGGATTGATTTGCTGCAAAATTAACACTAATAAAAAAATTTTGTCTGCAAACGACGTCTGTTTTTTGTAGCCAAAAAATTATTTATCTTTAGTCGGAAGTTCTGTGGCGTCCGAAAGATTAGTATCTACGTTGAATGATATTTCCGATGAGAGGTGTCGATTTAAGGATCAACATATTGCTCAAAGAGTCTTTATGAACAGATTAAATGATAAATATTGGCAAATTAATTAATCTCTTGTGAAAACAATGTTATTAAAAAATTTGCCTATAAAGCTTACTTATTGCAATAATTAGTCATTTATTATTATTACATATTGTGTTATTTGCTTATTACATTAATTACATATTGTAATAATATTTACTTACTGTATATTATTATCATTAATAATAAATTCTGTCCGCAAACGTTGTTAAAAAAAACCCCGAAAACCGTTTTTTTTTTTTTTCAAAAACCGGTTATTTTGAGCGGTTTTAACCTCCAGGTTAAACCGGTTTAACCGAAAATCGGTTTTTTGCAACAACGGCCATCACTACTAAGCATTAGCGTGGTGTGTGTGGTGGACAGGGCTTTCTTAACAAATTTGAGCGTCCTAGACTAGTGTAATTTGGCGCCCAACGAGAACCTTAAATAGGAATTTCAGCGCTTATGGCTTCACGAAAAAAAAAAAAAAAACCTACTTAATGAAATAATATAGGGAAAGAATCTCCTGGTCTCTGATCAAGGTCTTTCAATTTTGCAACTCGGTCCCATTTTCAAAATAGGATCAAGTTCAAATCAAAATAAGTTAGCTTCCACCACCTATGATAGTATATATAATTTATTTTAACAAATACATTATATAAAAAGTATCTTTTAATCCTCTTCTATATCTTTATTAAGTACAAAAATGCAATAATATACTTAATATTTAAATTAATGTAATAAATCTTATATAAATGCTTTATATTTTAATTAACATTTAAAAAATTATTTACTTAATCAACTCAAAAATATGCATATTGTTTAGCAACTGACCCCTTCGCGCTATTGCGCATGCGCCGGGCGGAGTTATTTTCATCAAAATAGGGGGAATGTGAAGAAAGGAAGGGTGATGTTTACATTTTACTGAACGTGATCTATCAAAGAACTCCGGGAATGCGCTCATATGGACTCATTGCCTGACAGCCATTTCCGGCGTAAAATCGTCCAAAAGTGGTAGTCTCGGAATCCGTTGCTGAACAGTATCTTATATTAAAATTTCAATTTTAAGAAGAAGATATACAGATTTAAGTAACATAACAAAATCGACCGCTGTGTCGAGTTATAAGCCCTAATCATATTTTACTTTCAACATACATAAAATTATAATTAAATAAAAAAAGTTGGTTCAAAATTAAAATAAAATCAGTTTAGTAATTTTTTAGGCGTCCTTGGATGATTGGCGCCCCGGGGCCAGTGGCGTAGCGAAAGTAAGAGGCGCCCGGGTCTTAAAAAGATTTTTCGCCCCCGCGTTACCATCAATGGCTTAGCTTATGTAAATGGTGCCGGGAATATGGTGTTTTTTCACCCCCTCATCGTATTTGACTTTAAAAAGTGATGTCGTCATGGTTCGTGACGTAGAGAGAATACGTAACAATTCGAAAATAATGATTCTCCCCAGTCCAATATCAGTGGCTTAACAAACGTTTTTGGCACTAGGGGTATGGTACAATTTTTACGCCCCCCTCATCATATTTTGCTTTAAAAATGGCATAAGCACAGTAATATTTGGACTCCATACCGCCCTCTAAAACCTGCGCCCTGGGGCATCTATACCCCTCGCCCAAGGTCGCTAGGCCACCGCCCAAAACTACAGCCTTATTCGCCTAACGAATAAGACGGTTCTGGTGGGAGGGGATTGTGATGCCCCGGTGGCATTCTTGGAGAGTGCAGCGGAAGACAAAATATTTTTGTGTTTACTTGATAGTGTTACAAAGATGTAATGTCGCTTTCCTGCTTCGCTAGTCTTATAGTTGGGGAGGGAGTTTTACAGGGGTAAGCGTGGAGTGACGGGAAGCTGCCGTTCCGGGACTCCTGACCTTGGAGACCATTTTGGCGACAAAACGATGATTCCAGAAAATGCGACCCTTTTCTCGATATCTCTATTAGGAAAGGAAATATGCTTGAATACACGAGAAAACTCCTTGTGACGTCACGGCTTGTCAGAGAGAGTATATAAGGACCGCGTTTGGATAAGAAAGGGTGTGTTGATCCACTAGAACGACTTGGGCGTTTCGTTTGCAGTGCGAGCTAGAAGCCGGTGAGCTGAGCGCTATTGAAAGTGCAATTATTGTTGTCACTCGTTATTTGCTGACTGTTTGTATTGCTAAATATCAGTGCTGAACTATTATTACCTGTAAATTGTTGTCTGTTTACGTTGCTAATCTGTGCAATATCTATTGTTTCCTGTTACCTGTGCTATGTGTTTTCCAGCACATTTGTGAATAAACCTTCATTTTCCATTATCCTGCGTGTTGGACCGTTTACACCATACACCCACAGAAAGACTTTTGTAACAATATTTTAAAGACAATTATTACGATGAGACATGGAGAATAAACTCTGCCTCCGGCTTTATTCAATCTTGTTAAACACTTACTTTCTAACAAAAATAATCCGGACTCTTGTCACAAAATAAATTTTCCACTTAATAAAACTGAATGCTTCCGCT
>BGPR01000035.1:2257169-2274706 GCA_013235015.1 Araneus ventricosus | reverse complement strand
TTCAACCAAAAGGTGAAGGCAAATTTTTTCCCAGGTGCTCCGGAAGAAGTTGCGAACACATTTTTCTTTGGTTTGATTCTGGATCTTAAACCTGCACTTTGCGTCGAGACATGAGAAAAAAAATAATTCTAGTACCTGAGAAAAAATGATATCGTTTACTCCCACAAAGAAAGCAACTTCGTTGAAAGTTTGACCCTGAGACTTAATAATTGGCATTGAAAAGGCCACTACTCTTACCGGAAACTGCGACAAACAAGGGAGGTGAAATGAGATGGGAATATCTAATTTACATAGATTTGCTATTATGATGCAGAGATAAGATCAGTTCAAGATTTTCACGTTCTTTTTACATAACAAATACTTTCTTAAAAGAAAAACAATCGGAAACATGTAATTAAATGCAGTCTAAATCTGAATTTACTAGTTAATTTTTTTCCTCAAGGTACACATTTTTCACGCATGATTTTATTTAAAATGAACCGTTTGGCTTCAAACTTCTGCCAATTTAGCTTCTTCTTTTCTTTCAGTTCTAAAGTGATATAGAGTCAATTAAATTCGCGACGTTTACAGAAAATCGTCCATATTTAATTGAAGGATAAATACAGTAAAATTTCGATTCAACGTCACTCGTTTAAGGTATCCGACTGTGTTCGGAGACATTTTTTTGAAAAATGACATATATATATTTAATGTTATTTTTCAACTGCATATGTTTTAAAACTATGAAAATATTGTAAAATTAGGCTTTCAAAATAATATTTTTTTAAAAAAACCTGAGAAATTTGAAGAAAAATGACTAAAATATTTACCTTACACTAACAGCCACAGAAAAAATCATATTCTAAATATACATAAATCCTTGTAGGAGTACATTTTTATGACAGTTATCTGAGTTATGCTCTAAAATATTTCTTGTACTTCAAAATAGTTTAGAGATATAGCTGAACATAGTTACTAAATTAGTAATTTTTCATAAAAAATGCTTTTCGTTTATATTTAAGCACTTAAAAATAATACTTGATTTTAAAATTGACCTTAGTTTTTAGAGGAAAACATCGAGCATATTACAGAAAACAATCTCAGCAAATTTCATATCAATACTCGAATAACTTTTCGAGAAATCATTGTTACGGTCGACAGTTTTCCTCAAAAATATCATTTCTCAGAAAACACATTTAAAGTTTTTATGCAACATAAAATAATGCTTACTGTTCGGTAATAAAACAGCTGTAACTCCATTTGTAATTCACGTAGAGTAAAAAGTGAGACAGTTTTAGAAAGCTGATTAAACAGGCTACAAAATTAAGTCATGAAAGTTTTTTAGATAACTTCATCAAAAACAACGATTTAAAACCATTCAGATACCTTAAAGTCGAGACGTTTACAGAAAATCGTCCATATTTAATTGAAGGATAAATACAGTAAAATTTCGATTAAATGCCACTAGTTTAAACGTCAGTTTCTGTTATCCATCAACGTCTAAAAAGTAACGTTGGTTTATAGTATGTATCAGGGTTGCTAGATCAAAATAGCAAAATATGGCCAAACCTTCTTAAAAATAAGGCCAAAAGAGGGCAAATTTTACAAATTGATTGAAACCTCATTTAGAAAATTAGAAAAAAGGCTATCCTTCATGAAAACGAATCCCACTTGATAGGCATACGTTCAGTGCTCTATTATTAAACTAAAATTGAAGTGAGAGAAATTTAAAACACCCCTGCTCTATTCAGAAGTTATTTCGTTTGACAGCTCGTTATATATCATTTGAAATGTGTAATATAAAAAATTTATTAAAAAACAATAGAATACGTAATTAAAAATTGTTCTAAAAGTCATATTTATTTAATATTATATATCTATATTATATAAAACGCTTATGCGTGGAGCAAAAAATTGACCTTTATTTCTTTCCCCCCGTTGGCAACGATCAGTTTGTTTACCAATCTCAACCCTGACGCCAAGAATTTCGCTAACCGAGCTAATCGCTTACGGATTACAGAAGTCGTTACTCTTTTTTGAATTTATTTTTTTAAAATTAACTCTTTGCGAAGTTTTAAATAAAATTTGCGTAGAAGAGAGCAGCGTGCAAGGGAATCCCTGGATGAAAGATTTCAGCGAAGATCGGCCAGAAAGCCCCCGATAGGCTTAGGGAGCCACAGTCTTTTTTTGTGATAATAATTGTGTGCACTATTTACTATGTGTAAAAATAAAAATTACAGAATAAAGACCAGAGAACTAATTATACGTCAGAAAAGTTCTCTTGCACACTGCTCTCGGAGAATGATTAAAGTTGCATACTGTTTGCAACGTATATATATAGAGATTAGATTTTTTTGCCACCGTGTTTGTACGGACTGTTTTAGCACATATATATTTTCACTGGAAAAGAATTACCACATGCTGCTAATGGTGAATGATAATGTTGCATACTTTTTGCTTTTCTGTGTAATATTTTATAAGAAAGAGTGCATATTTAAAATTTTGCTTTAAAAAGCAAGGATTTTTGAAATTTTTGAGAAAAAAGCTATCTTATCAATTATAAAAGGCTAAAAGTAAATAATTACTATGGGTTTTAAATTTGAATAGTTAATATGAACATGTTTCAAGCCACTATTTTCTTTAAACTGTCCTTTTTTAGCTAAAAGGTTTCAAGATGGTTTACATCTTTCTACAACAAGATACAATCAAGAATTTTCTGAGATTTAAAACACAAATAACTGCACTGAGAGACACACTATATTTTTCTTGACTAAATAATTGTTGAAATAAGCATGTATACATGTAGGAAAGCGTTTCTGAATTACACTCCATTGCAAAGAGGGCATATTTGAAATTTTGGTGGAAAAAGCAATTTTTAAAAATTTATTTTGAAGATTTGGAAAAGGCTATCTTATCAGTTGTAAACTTAAAATTTTAGTGGAATGAAGTTATGTTGAAATAAACTTTTGAATAAATACCAAAAGTGTATGCCAAGAAGTTTTAAATTTCTGATTGATGAAAATAATTTTGATTTTTAATCATCTTTGGATTATAAATATTACCTTTCAAATTTCTTTCTAACATTTACATATATATCTGTGCTACCAGAAGATTTTAATTGTAGAAACTGATGAAAAATTAATTTTAGGAGTTCGTGCAATTTCAAATAATTTAAATTTACTTTTATTAATTAATGTACTTATAATTTCCTAATACTAGCAGAAACGGATAACTACGGCAAGCATGTGAAGCGAGCTGTTTTCACACAGTGATCCCGAAAGAATCACGTGATTCTTTGGTGTCGGTGAGCGGAGCGAGCAGGGTGTTATATATATATATATAAAGATTTTATAACAACTGTGCTAGGACACCCAGTGTCTTCATGTAGCGAGCGAAGCGAGCAGGGTTTGCGTAGCAAGCCCCGGAGGATTGCAGCGCAATCCTCCTGGGGGTTGGCGAGCTTTAGCGAGCAGGGGGCAGAGCCCCCTAGTATAAATTATAGTATTAAAGTTTTATTTATATTATTTTCTACTTTTTACTGACGGCTCACACGAATATACACGACATGTTCGGCATAGTAAACCAAATTCAATTATTGAATTCTCCAATACAAAACACATATTAACATTATTATATACATATGTACAATTACATTTTTAAAATGATTTAATGACATTAACTTTTTGAAATATAAATCCGTAATATATTACGTGATAACTTACAATTATTATCAACAATGTAATAGGAGAAAAAAAGAGAATCGATCTACACAACTTTCTCTTTTTGCTTGAGTGCGAAACGTTTGGCGCACACGAAGTAAAAAAAAATCTATTTGGTTGTTGGCGAATTCTAATAGAAAGTAAACCCAAGATGCGTAGAAACACGAGCTATTACGTCATTCATCAGTGCAGCGCCAGAAGTATAGAAGTCTGTTAGCTTCGTGGTGTTGTTACAACCCTACGTAACGTGAGATTACCACCTTCCAAACTTTATTGCCCAAATATAGGGCTAAAATATTAATATCATTTTGTTAGGTTTAAAATAGGTATAGATTGCAAATTTTTTTTCATAATATTGTATTGTCTCCGGAAACTCACCACTGTGCTAAATTTCAAAGCTGCAGCTCGATTGCAAGTGGGTAAGAAATCGATCTCAAGTTGACGACAGTCAAGTTGAATAAAAGCTTATTAAGCTAGTTATTAATTTAGTTAACAATTAAGTTAATTAACGCGGTTAACAATTCGCGGAGAGTTTAAATACTTGGAAGACGGGGACTCCCCTCTAAAAGATTCGTGACTGGAGGTTAAAGTGGAAGTGTGGTTATTACGATTGAAGTAGAAGTAGTTAAAAGTGAAGTAGCGTTAAAAAATAATTAAAGAATGTTTAAAAAAAATTAAATCATCCCACTTGATAGGCATATGTTCAGTGCTCTATTATTAAAAGTTAAAGCGTCAGTTATGTAATGTCATTAAACGTTATTAAAAGTTAAAACGTCAGTTATTTAACGTTATTTAAACGTCAGTTTCTGTTATCCGTCAACGTCTAAAAAGTAACGTTGGTTTACAGTATGTATCAGGGTTGCCAGATCAAAATAGCAAAATAAGGCCAAACCTTCTTAAAAATAAGGCCAAAAAAGGCCAAATTTTACAAACTGATTGAAACCTCATTTAGAAAATTAGAAAAAAGGCTATCCTTCATGATCATATATATATATATATATATATATATATATATATCTTGTTTGGGAAATCTAAGAGCGGAAAGGGGGAGAGGGACCAACCCCGCGTTGCCTACAGGACCCGTTCTAAGCCTAATCCGAACTTGATAAAGGTTTCAAAGAACAAAATTTAAGATCGCGAGATCTTGTGCAGCCCATGTACTAAGGAGACCAACTTTTTCCCAATGAAAAGGAGGATACAAATAAATTGAAGATAAAAAATATTGTGAATAAAAAAGTATTTTATTCAGTGCAACAATAATACAGAATGCAGTATAATACGAAATGCGTAATGAAACATTTGCAACATTATTTATTGTACATTTTTCAAGGGGGGACAGAACTTACAAAAGGAGGACGGTTGGTCACCTCACATGAGCACACTTGGCTTAGCACGACAAACATTACCAGAACTAAATGGTGTAATATTAATGTTTTTGTTATGTAATTACTAGGAACGAAAATTTGAGACAATTAGATCAAAGAAAATTAATTACTACTACTTGATGACTACTTTTCTTAATTCGGGCGTAGTAGAAGTCACATCTCAATTATTCCATACAGCTTGGGAGCTATTGCATATAAATAGTGATTCGCATCGTTGCAAAAGTGTTTCGAGTTATTCATAAATATTGCATATAAATAACGATTAAAAATAGCTCGCGATTTTTTACAGAATTAAGGAAAAAATCCTGAGGTTCGAGGACTAAAGAAAATAACAACCGCAATTGCTTAGTTTTGAAAAGGTTTCATTATGTTTTTAATATATTATTGATGCAGATTAAAATGCCAAATTAAGTGTCCAATTAGAAATGATACTGACGATAACACAAAAAAATTAAAAACTTTTAGTCTGATTGGATGACAGCTGTATTTATTTTTATTATGTATGTAATGAAATAGAAAGTTTCCTATCTTTAAAATAAACACTTATTTTCTCATCTTTAAAATAAATCCTTTTTAACGACAGTTAATTTTTAATAACGGACGAATTACTTCTGCTTCAATCTTATGATAACCAGTAGGAGTGGCCTCCTCTAAACTTTCTCGTATATTGCTCAAAAATTTGTCATTTCCCCTCCCCTTGCGTGAATAAAAAAAATCGAACCTTCTGTAATCCAGAATGCAACGAATATCAGAAGGTTTTTCATTGCAGATTATAGTGATTGTAAAATATTTAAGTGAAGAATCATATTAAAAGAGATACCTATGTATTAAAACTTAGCAATATTTATTTTCCATCACACTCCAGCAAGATACGCTATTATACGAGCGAGCGAAAACAAAACAGGAGATAAAACATATCTACCACAAACTCCGTCTCAAGGACAAAGTGACGTAATCCTCCCGCTGGTATCAGAGATTGGTAAGTACGCATGCGCATGGAGATCGGTTTTGAAACGAATGCTTAAAAAGTATGCGATTATACAGACCGACAGACAGTCAACCCGTTGACGGATTTGGCCCAAAATTTTATACGGACCTACATTCATGGTGATAAAACTGTGTACCAAATTTTATCCATCTAGCTATTCAAGTTTTTGAGTTAAAGAGTTCACATGAACACGGACAGACAGACAGACTTCCCGTTGACGGATTTTGTCCAAAATTTGATAGAAACCTACAAATTATGTGTAAAGACCACATACCAAATTTGATTCCCGTAGCTCTAATAGTTTTGGAGTTATCGTGTTCACAGACAGACAGACATAATTCCAAAATTGTGTTTATCGGACTCATGGAGGTCAAAAACGCGGAGATTCGTCAAAATCTCGAGTTCAAATTTTTTGACGATTACAATACTTTCTCTTTGTATACTTCGTATACGAGAAAGTAAAAACACCTCTACTGTAACTAGACTCGCAAGAGTCGCACTGTTTCTCGAGCCTCAACTTCGGTACTTTTCCCTTTTCGGTATTATAAAAACTCGCCGCGTCTACGTAAACTCCTTCTTTTGTAATTATGTAACGCACTAGCAAATCACACCGTTTTAAGCGTAGTTCTTTACTCCTGGCCATGGCTTTAATGTTCCCATAATCCTTTAAAAGTTTAATCTATTATTGAGTACTCTATAACTAATTTAATTGTGCGCATTTTCGAAATGCAATGAACTGTTTTGGACTTTAACGACTCCAATCTTCTTCGACTGCCTCTACACTTCACGTAAAGGAATAACATTATACAGTAGAACCCCGCTAATCCGAACTAATTGGGACCGGTGCCTGTTCGGATTACAAAAAATTCGGATTACCCGAAATTCCGATAAAAATAGAAAAGAAAAAGATGTGTGCTAAAAAAAAAAATGTAAGTTATAAGTACTCAGTACTACTATCTCTTGAATTCTTTTATTCAAAAGCAATAGAAAGAGAATATGTCTCCCCTTTTCATTAGAATAATGGATGTGCTCCTGTATGAAGTGACCTTATCTTACGGCGAACTCAAGAAGAGATTCTTTCCGTTGTTTTTAGTATGTATATTTAAATCTTTTCAAGTAATCTTTTCAGTTGCATATAATTTTCGAAATTAAAATCCGGTTGGATTAACAGGAATTTCGGATTAGCGGGGTTCTACTGTAAGTATGAAATGTTTTCGTTGTTGTAGTCATTAAAAGGCCCAATAAAGAACTATTTGTTATTTATTGTTCATTATTCAACATATTATGAGAGTGGCGGAATATACGTACACATCATATGAAAGTTTCAAGTCAAAAGCGAACAGAAAATCCCTGCATTTTCCTCAGATAGGGATTTAACAGATAGACACGTGATCAAAGTGAAGGAAATAATAGCTATTTTTAGTATATCAAGTGTTTTAGGGAAAAATCTGGCCCCGAATTCGCGATTTTTGTGAACGCGTGGAGGCGATTAATATAGTCTTTTAGCAATAAATATGCCAAACGAGAGATTTACTGTACTTTCAGCGCGGGAATTAAAACGAAACTGGAGTTTAAGAAAAGTGATTTTGGAATACATTAATATTGTACTAAGATTTAAAAATATATAATATTAGAATTTAAAGTAAAATTAAGTGAGATATTACATGTATAAAATGTTTTCGTTGTTGTAGTCGTTAAATAAAAAACAGGCCGAGTTATATTCTAATTTTCATTTTATTATGGGAGAGTGACAGATATCTTAGTTGAAGTTTTTTTGCCAAAAGAGAACAAAAGATCCCTGCTTTTTCTCAGGAAGGGATTTAACATATAGACACGTGATCAAAGTGAAGGGAATAATAGCTATTTTTACTATATTACGTAAGTGTTTTAGGGAAAATGCATGGCGGCAATAAGTCGCTGATTTCGCGAGTTGTGTGTGCGTGGAAACGATTAAAATATTCTTTTAGTAATAAATATGTCAAAACTAGAGATTTAATAAACCTCCAGAGCGGGAAAGAGAACGATCAGTGGCGAATCCAGGGGGGGGGGGCTGTCGAGGACTACAGCCCCCCCCCCCCCAGAGCCAAGCCAGAATTCTTGATTTTATTTAACATCATTACAACCTGTTTTTTCTTAATTTATCTCTTTTAAAAAATAATAAAATCGTTTCAACATTACTTTCTGGCTTGACTGGCTCGAAAATTTTCCTACTTTTGTAGTCATTCCACTTGTACTTGTAGCTTTGGCATGGTCGAAGACATTTTTTGGCTAGTTATTTCATTGTAATTTTTATTAAATTATCGAAAGTATTGTATTGTTTTTTATGATTCTTATTGTCAGGTGAGTAAAGTCTGTAAAGTTAAAGAGTTTTGGCTTACTTTAGCCTTCAGATTTTACCTTCATCACGACAATACAAAATTTTTATGACCTCGGGAAGTATGCTTCGTTCAGTTACGTATTTTATTCAGTGCAACAATAATACAGAATGCAGTATAATACGAAATAGCGTAATAAACATTTGCAACATTATTTATTGTACATTTTTCAAGGGGACAGAACTTACAAAAGGAGGACGGTTGGTCACCTCACATGAGCACACTTGGCTTAGCACGACAAACATTACCAGAACTAAATGGTGTAATATTAATGTTTTTGTTATGTAATTACTAGGAACGAAAATTTGAGACAATTAGATCAAAGAAAATTAATTACTACTACTTGATGACTACTTTTCTTAATTCGGGCGTAGTAGAGTCACATCTCAATTATTCCATACAGCTTGGGAGCTATTGCATATAAATATTGATTCGCATCGTTGCAAAAGTGTTTCGAGTTATTCATAAATATTGCATATAAATAACGATTAAAATAGCTCGCGATTTTTTACAGAATTAAGGAAAAATCTGAGGTTCGAGGACTAAAGAAAATAACAACCGCAATTGCTTAGTTTTGAAAAGGTTTCTATGTTTTTTAATATATTATTGATGCAGATTAAAATGCCAAATTAAGTGTCCAATTAGAAATGATACTGCGATAACACAAAAAAATTAAAAACTTTTAGTCTGATTGGATGACAGCTGTATTTATTTTTATTATGTATGTAATGAAATAGAAAGTTTCCTATCTTTAAAATAAACACTTATTTTCTCATCTTTAAAATAAATCTTTTTTAACGACAGTTAATTTTTTAATAACGGAGTACTTCTGCTTCAATCTTATGATAACCAGTAGGAGTGGCCTCCTCTAAACTTTCTCGTATATTGCTCAAAAAATTTGTCATTTCCCTCCCCTTGCGTGAAAAAAATCAGACCTTCTGTAATCCAGAATGCAACGAATATCAGAAGGTTTTTCATTCAGAATTATAGTGATTGTAAAATATTTAAGTGAAGAATCATATTAAAAGAGATACCTATGTATTAAAACTTAGCAATATTTATTTTCCATCACACTCCAGCAAGATACGCTATTATACGAGCGAGCGAAAACAAACAGGAGATAAAAACATATCTACCACAACTCTCTCAAGGACAAAGTGACGTAATCCTCCCTTGGTATCAGAGATTGAGTAAGTACGCATGCGCATGGAGATCGGTTTTAGGAATGCTTAAAAGTATGCGATTATACAGACCGACAGACAGTCAACCCGTTGACAGTTTGGCCAAAATTTTTAGGACCTACATTCATGGTGATAAATATGTACCAAATTTTATCCATCTAGCTATTCAAGTTTTGAGTTAAAGAGTTCACATGAACACGGACAGACAGACAGACTTCCCGTTGACGGATTTTGTCCAAAATTTGATAGAAACCTACAAATTATGTGTAAGACCACATACCAAATTTGATTCCCTAGCTCTAATAGTTTTGGATTATCGTGTTCACAGACAGACAGACATAATTCCAAAATTGTGTTTATCGGACTCATGGAGAGTCAAAACGCGGAGATTCGTCAAAATCTCGAGTTCAATTTTTTTTGACGATTACAATACTTTCTCTTTGTATACTTCGTATACGAGAAAGTAAAACACCTCTACTGTAACTAGACTGCAAGATCGCCACTGTTTCTCGAGCCTCAACTTCGGTACTTTTCCCTTTTCGGTATTATAAAAACTCGCCGCGTCTACGTAAACTCCTTCTTTTGTAATTATGTAACGCACTAGCAAATCACACACCGTTTTAAGCGTAGTTCTTTACTCTGGCCATGGCTTTAATGTTCCCATAATCCTTTAAAAGTTTAATCTATTATGATGGTACTCTATAACTAATTTAATTGTGCATTTTCGAAATGCAATGAACTATTTTGGACTTAACGACTCAATCTTCTTCGACTGCCTCTACACTTCAGTAAAGGAATAACATTATACAGTAGAACCCCGCTAATCCGAACTAATTGGGAGGTGCCTGTTCGGTTACAAAAAAATTCGGATTACCCGAAATTCCGATAAAAATAGAAAGAAAAGATGTGTGCTAAAAAAAAATGTAAGTTATAAGTACTCAGTACTACTATCTCTTAATTCTTTTATTCAAAAGCAATAGAAAGAGAATATGTCTCCCCTTTCATTAGAATAATGGATGTGCTCCTGTATGAAGTGACCTTATCTTACGGCGAACTCAAGAGATTCTTCAGGTTGTTTTAGTATGTATATTTTTAAATCTTTTCAAATTCTTTTCAGTTGCATATATAATTTTCGATAAATCCGTTGCGGATTAAGGAATTTCGGATTAGCGAGTTCTGTAAGTATGAAATGTTTTTTTCGTTATTTAGTCATTAAAGGCCAATAAGAACTATTTGTTATTTATTGTTTCATTATTCAACATATTATGAGAGTGGCGGAATATACGTACACATCATAAGTTTCAAGTCAAGCGAACAGAAAATCCCTGCATTTTTCCTCAGATAGGATTTAACAGATAGACACGTGATCAAAGTGAAGGAAATATGCTATTTTTAGTATATCAAGTGTTTTAGGGAAAAAATCTGCCCGAATTCGCGTATTTTGAACGCGTGGAGGCGATTAAATAGTCTTTTAGCAATAAATATGCCAAACGGGAGATTTACTGACTTTCAGCGCGGGAATTAAAACGAAACTGGAGTTTAAGAAAGTGATTTTGGAATACATTAATATTGTACTAAGATTTAAAATATATAATATTAGAATTTAAAGTAAAATTAAGTGAGATTTACATGTATAAAATGTTTTCGTTGTTGTAGTCGTTAAATAAAAACAGGCCGAGTTATATTCTAATTTTCATTTTATTATGGGAGAGTGACAGATATCTTAGTTGAAGTTTTTTGCCAAAAGAAGACAAAAAAGATCCCTGCTTTTTCTCAGGAAGGGATTTAACATATAGACACGTGATCAAAGTGAAGGGAATAATAGCTATTTTACTATATTACGTAAGTGTTTTAGGGAAAATGCATGGCGGCAATAAGTCGCTGATTTCGCGAGTTGTGTGTGGCGTGGAAACGATTAAAATATTCTTTTAGTAATAAATATGTCAAAACTAGAGATTTAATAAACCTCCAGAGCGGGAAGAGAACGATCAGTGGCGAGATCCAGGGGGGGGCTGTCGGGCTACAGCCCCAAAAGCCAAATTCTTGATTTTATTTAACATCATTACAACCTGTTTTTCTTAATTTATCTCTTTTAAAAAATAATAAAATCGTTTCAACATTACTTTCTGGCTTGACTGGCTCGAAAATTTTCCTACTTTTGTAGTCATTCACTTGTACTTGTACTTTGGCATGGTCGAAGACATTTTTTGGCCTAGTTATTTCATTGTAATTTTATTAAATTATCGAAAGTATTGTATTGTTTTTATGATTCTTATTGTCAGGTGAGTAAAGTCTGTAAAGTTAAAGTTTTTGGCTTACTTTAGCCTTCAGATTTTACCTTCATCACGACAATACAAAATTTTATGACCTCAGCCCCCCCCCCCAGACCCGAATCCTAGATTCGCTACTGAGAACGATAATGGAGTTTAAGAAAAGTGATTTTAGAATACATTAAGACATTAAAATATATAATATTAAATTTGTAATAAAATTAAGTGAGATTACTACATGTATATATTTTTTCATGCTGACACTATCAATTCATATTCACAAAATAAGGTTCTCTTTGCATCAGTGGAACACCAGTAAAGCTGACTCCGATGCCTATTCACAAAACGTATGATTCCGTTGGTGAAGAAAATTTCCCAAGTAAATAGAGCAATAAATTAAAGACTATAAAATAACAACAGAGAAACCACATTTCTGTTTACCACATCCAGAACCACTAACAGATAAAACCAATGCAGTGACCAAATATGGCTGCCGTCGATGGCAAGCATTCGCCGTTTCTCCCATCTATTTTCATGAATGAGATTTCGTAGTAAGCGCGCGGCACTTTTTTTGTTGGTTTTTTTTGGCGGCGCGCGTCGCGTAAGGTATTCGCCATTCATAGGGAAGCCATCTGGGCAGGCTGCGCAATCAAGGGCGCAGGGTTAGGGGTCAGGGGATCCCGCATGGGAAGGGGCTCAGAGCAGAGATTTTCAGCGAAATCCTTGCCGACCGTATGGTTCGCCCCTCAATAAAACTTTTCAATTTTATTTTCTTTTCTTCTTTCTCACAAACTTGCGGAATGAAGGAAATGCGTCATCAGAGTCGTATGGAAGAAAACGAAAGAAAATATTTCAGTTTTTTTCCTTTCTTAATTTTATTGATAAAGGGAAAGAATCAGGTGCATGATAGGATACAGATAGGAATAACAACACTAACAGAGCCCCGTACTTAAATATAATATTTATAGGGGAAAAAAAACCTTTTTTTAAAGACCACAATGACGTGATTTTCTGAAATTGAATCGGAATGTATAGAGACACAGGGGCTTAGTCTGGAATGTTTGTCACAGAAGGGTGGGGTATTGGACAGAATCAAAAAACGAAAAAGTATTAAAATGAAAAAAAAATCAAGAACAATGATGCAGTAAGTTGTTAAAGTAGGAAGAGATAAAGAAGATGAAAAATATATTTTATTATTATTTTTATACTTTTTCTTAAAGACAGATTCATTCACATTGGTTATAGTGCAATGCATGGTATAAATTTCTAAGTTAGGAAGAGAAGAATTTTTCAGCAGCTAACTTTTTAAAAATTAAATCTTGTGATTTTTTTTTAATTTGAAAAAAAAAATTAAGTTTAGGACGAAAGATTCTTCAGCATCTAACTTTTAAAAATTAAATCTTTGATTTTTTTTAATTTGTAAAAAAATTAAGGTTTGGACGAAGAATTCTTCAGTAGCTAAGTTTTAAAAAATTAAATTGTGTGATTTTTTTTTTTTTTTTCAATTTGAAAAAAATTAAGTTTAGACAGAAAGATTCTTCAGCACATAACTTTTAAAAATTAAATCTTGTGATTTTTTTTAATTTGAAAACTTAAGTTTAGGACGAGGAATTCTTCAGCAGCTAACTTTAAAAAAATTAATCTTGTGATTTTTTTAATTTGAAAAAAAAAAAGGTTTTGGACGAATAATTCTTCAGCAGCTAATTTTAAAAAATCAAAATCTTTGTGATTTTTTTAAAAATTTGAACTATTTAAGTAAAAAAGCAAAATTCTGGTCAATCTCATATTTAATTCCAATCCGAGACACTTTTTCAAACCAAAGTATTGAAATTTGGGACTGCCTCGACTAATATCAGACGTCTGGTCACCTTATTTCAACCTCCTATGTTGGGCAATGCAGATATAGCGTTTCATTTATTATAATCACGTCAACATAACACTACTTGTTTAAATAATTAACTAAATTTAATAAAATTTATTTAATTGATTTAAATAAATTCAAAGGTTCCCATGCACTTCAGTAGACGTTATCAACCACCTAATCAAACTAAAACCATGTTAACATATGATAAAATACATTTTGGAATTTTCTCTAAACTTGAAAAATGATAACAATATTAAGAATGAATATCGTGAAAAAATTATTATTTCACTGTCATTTATTTATGCAAAAAGATATTGTGCTAGGGAAGAATAGTCGTGTATACTGTCCTTTTCAGAAAGAGACTCGTCTATCACTTTTGGACGATTTTATTCCTCATGTGACTAAGAAGTTTTTAGGAATTCTTTGTTAGGCGCGTTTTTCCTTTAGGGCCATTCAAATATTACGTAAGCACTTTTGGTATTTTTGACCCCTCTCTCTTAATCAGCAAAAATAAGCAAATAGCAAACAACCTCTTATAATTACGTAAACAGGCCTGCCCCGTTCTTTTTTTTACAAAACGTATAACAGTAATAATCTAATTTAAAAAATTTGGGACTTAGTTCAAATAAAAAAAACTAACTAGGCAAATGAAAAAAAAAAAAAAATTAAGATTTAATTTCATACAATTTCAAGTTAAAGCTAAAAATCAAGTTTAATTTTCTTCTGCCAAATTTAACTTTTTTTCAAATTTAATTTTAATTAAATTATTTTTGCAAGTTACAAGAGATTTTCTGAAATAAAGTGATTTTTAATGTCTTACGTAAGCATCTCTCAAACTCCCTCTCTCCCCAGCAGGTGCTTACCGTAATATTTGTCCTCAGTTGTTCTTTCCGACCCTTTTCATTTTCGTAGCAAACCAATAAATAAATGTTCCTGTAAATACTTAGTGAAAAATAAACGTATCCTCTTTGTCCTTCGTCTCACCCCTGTTTTGGGTAAAATCAATGCTGACTAACGCATGCGCAAAAGCGCGGAGTGTCTCCGTATCTGAAAATAGACAATACCAGAAAGGTTGCGCCATTTTGAATTTTAAAATATTTCACTCCATGTAGGGGCACTTGGTCAGAAGAGATCAATAGCTTGCAATTCTGGACCCCTGTTCTTGTTTGCTTTACAGCTTTGAATGGTCAAGTGTGACCTTGGCCAGGTTTAGGACTCGATGTGATCGTCCACATGTTGTCTATCTTTGTTCTGGATCTCCTCTATTCATTTCCTGGGAAGCAATTACCACGCCGTCGGTGGTAACTCCTCCGGCTTATTGCTCCTGGTTGGTGATAGTGTATACATTGATGAATGGATCAGGTGGATAGGTTCCAGTTCTCTGGCCCTGGATAGTTCCAGATCTTGACTCACATTTCAAATGTTTCACACCACAGAAAATTGCGCTCTGGCATTATTGCTTCCCCTGACAGCTGTTTTCAAGGTCACATGTTGCCTGTCTTGGTGTATTTCTTGTAATTATTCATGCGTTTTCAGATAGCTAAGATGTGTTGGATCAACTGCACATAGACATTTATTTTTGTTATTTTTAAACATATTTTGTTTTTTTAATGTAATTCTAACTTCCATCAATTGCAAAGAAATCAACCATATAAAATTTGTTCAATGACGGCTTTAATGGGACCCACATATCCACAGCCTGTTTCTTTCTGGCAAATAAACTTACTGAACAGAACAATTCAAGATAGTAATAAGAAATTTACAAGAAAAAAAACATCTAGTCTTTGAGTATATCGTCGCTATAAGCACACCACCTATCTCAATTTTTGAAATTTCAAAATAGGAAAAAAATACTCAATTTTGAAATTTCAAAGAGGAAGAAAAATATCAATGTTTTGAAATTTCAAATAGGAAGAAAATACTCAATTTTTAAAATTTGAAATGGAAGAAAATAACTCAATTTTTTGAACTTTCAAATGGGAAGAAAATGCTCAATTTTTGAAATTTCAAATAGGAAGAAAATACTCAATTTAAAAATTTCAAATAGGAAGAAAATGCTTAATTTTTTGAAATTTCAAATAGGAAGAAAGTACTCAATTTTTTCGCAACCAATAGCGAATATTTCTGAATTCTTTTAACAACAGATATAAATATGATGAGGCCACATGTTCTCCAGATGTTTTAAAAAAAAAAATCGAAATATACAGATATTTGGTTGCGAAAAATGACAGTAAGAACTTCCAATCGAACCTCCCATATCCGAAATTCGGTTAATCCGAACCGATTTTCATTTTCGAAAATTATATGTGTATTGAAAGATTACCTAGAAAAGATTTAAATATACATACTAAAAACAACCGGACCATGAATCTCTCTGATGTCGCCGTAAGATAAGTCACATTCATCAGGAGCACATCCATTATTCTAATGAAAAGGGGAGACATATTCTCTTCTATTGCTTCTTTTCAATAAAAGATTCAAGAGATAGTAGTACTGGGTAGCCGTAACTTACATTTTTTTTTTTTTAGCATACTCTTTTTTTTCATATTTTTCCGAATTTCGGGTAATCCGATTTTTGTGTAATCGAACAGGCGCGGTCCCAATTAGTTCGGATTAGAGGTTCTACTGTTTTATTCCTCTTTGAAATTTCAAAAAAATGAATAGGTGGTGCTTGCTTGGTAAGCGACGATCTATCTCCGTGTGAATACATGTTTTTTAGCACGCTTTTATTTCACCTGACTTGTTTCATGTTTGACAAGATGGAATTTTGTTATGTTTTTTCCACTCAACTCCTGGTGCACTAGTATTTCGTAACTTTTTCATATTTGTATATTCTAAATGTCAATACTAAGTTTAATATTTTTCAGGACTTAGATAACAATTACTTGATTAATTAAATTGATTTGGATTCCAAAGTTGCATCACCTGCTAGAGAATTTTAGAAAAAATTGATTTCAAGAGTCTATAATATTTATGATATTGAATTATAAATTAAGGAATAAAAAATAAAATAAACTAAGTAAAGATCAAAATAATAATTAAAATAAACAAGTTCTAATTTTACAGTACACTAATAAAAGTGTTTTTCAAACCTGTTCATCTTACATTTCTGTCATTCTTTATTTTTATACACAAATTTCAAGATGAAGGATTAAAGATTTATTTTACGGAATTAATTGCCGTTTTTAATTACCATTACTGAATTTATAACTGTCTATTAAGGGTAAAACAATGTAATCTGTGATAACTATATATAAAACATGTCATGAACTATTCTAAAAAAATTGTGTAGTTATTAAAAAAGTACTTTGTACCTTAAATTTTTTGAAGCCTATATGTGTTAGGATCAGATTTCCCAATCTCTTTTCCTTCGCGTTTTGATTAGTCTTTTTATTTTCGACCACTTGATTAGTTTTTTATTTTCGCGTACTCCTTCAATAGTTTTTTTTTTTTATTGTTTTCGCGTACCAGTTGATTATTATTTTTTTTTTATTTTCGCGTACCCCTTGATTTTTTTTATTTTCAGGTAACCTAGCAGTTTTTTTTTTTATTTTTCAAATTGCCCCATTATTTTTTTCATTTTCATACCTTGATTATTTTTTTTTCATTTTAAGTACCCCTTGATTATTTTTTTATTTTCGCGTACCCATGATCAGTTTTTTTGTATTTTCGCGTACCTTTGATTAGTTTTTCATTTTCGCGTACCTTGATATAGATTTCTTTTTATTTTCGCGTACCCTTTGATTAGTTTTTTTTTATTTTCGCGTACCCCTTAG
>BGPR01000035.1:2242442-2255924 GCA_013235015.1 Araneus ventricosus | reverse complement strand
ATAAAACAGACACCGATTGAGCAAAATGTTTTTCAATGGATCGTCCAATGAGCCTATGTCAATAACAAAGTGCCCGTGTCTGATACGTTATATCCGAAAAATATCCCCAAAAATAGCAATGTCCAGAGATCAGGAACCCTGAGTTCAAGCACTGCGTTAAACCCCAAAGCATCATTGCCATCCAAAAAATATATGCAAATTGATCTCTTGTTTACTGAAAATTGGGTCATGTTTCTTTGTACCTATATGCTGACATACACATGGGTCATAAAACCTATCTAAATCGTCATCTGTAAATAAAATAATTGAACACTTGATTGTAGAAATCACATGAGTCAATAATACCAAAATGCTAAGAGTTTTGTGAAAAAAACACTGATAATTTTTTAAACTTATGATTAAAGATATATATATTTTTTATACTTATGATTAAAGATTTTTCGTACCTGATAGATTTTATATACCTGTAATATGACTTCACTGGACTCTTGTCATTTTTTCCTACAGTATGTAAATACCCCTTTAGAATGCGAAAACAGCATGAACACAATTTTGAAGAAAAAAAAATGAGTAATGTGATTTCTGCAATCAACGATCCAATTATCAAGTTAGTAAAAACATATCTGTGATGTTAAGATCTGGTACAAGAAAAGCATTTTTAATCCGACAGAGACATGTCAAATACGATACATTGTATCTCTAAAACAAAGCATTTCAAACTAACTTTTTTTCCTAGAGAAGTATCTGTTATTTCTGTTATTATGCTCACATTTTCAAATCTTAATATTGATATGTATTTATTTGAGAGATAAGGGTATAATTTTTGGAGGAAAAATGAGATAGTCACCTTGCTCGCATGATTACGGATAATATATTGGTCTGAACACAATATTTTGGATATCTAAGTATTCCAAGCAGTCTGTTTAAGAAGCTGAACCACAATTTATTAACAATTAAATTTAATTTCTATTTTATATACCAATTTAAAATAAAAATGTTAAAAATTGTTAAAATTTCAACATTTCTACCCCCCCAAAAAAACTTCTTTGGAGAAAATACGTACCAAACTATGGTTCAATTTGTAGAACATAGTACAATACATATTCAGTAAAAATTTTATGTAAAAATATTCAATAGTTCTTGAGATATCGTGCGCGAAATATTAAAAAAACACATTTTGAGATATAGCGAGATATGGCCATATTCAATGTTTATGTTGAAAAGCTGATACATTTTCCTTCAAAACTTTCACAATTATGGGAATTTTTTTTTAACTCGGGTTGTGTTAAGTTGATCAGAAAAGACGGGAATAATATTTTTTTTCATAAAATCGGAAAATTTTCGATGTTTAACAGTCGTATGTGCCCTTATCACATTCTTGAGGGAATATTCGAAAATCAATCCTGATAAGTAGAATGTGATTTGCAAATACCCATGGTGCTCCATTTTATTTCAGTCCAATGATTCACAAACTTTTCGATTGGAGTAACTCATGCCTGGCGAAATTTTCTCTCGCAAGGTTTTTCCTAAACATTCAAATTTATTTAGTGTTCAGACAATGGCGTAGCTATGGGGCGGCACTTTGAAATCAGACATACAGGAAAACAATTTTATAACTAAGAAGCGCAGCGGCGCTAGCTCAATCATTGTGTACATAAAAAAAAAAGGTATCTATTGCAATTAATTCATATTTTTCGCCTTTTTTTTGTAAATTGCTGGCATGTGAAAAAAAAAAAAAAATTGATGGTGGGCGCGCGATTTCATAATCTATCTGCAGAGATCAAGGACGTCAAACGAAGAATTGCGTTGGTAAATAAATTTTTTCGCTTGGAATTTATTAATTTTATTTTGAAGTTTATGTAACTTGTAAAGGAAGGGCAGCATACTTGTTCGCTCCGGGGGGCAAAAGTTGCAGCTACGACGTTGTGTTCAGAATAGAAACCGTTTAACTTAATCGAATTATTTAGATGGAGAAGATTTAAAGCCAGATAAGATTATAATTTTTCAGGAACCATTTTTAAATAAACTATTCTATTTTGATAAATTTCAAATTCGTTAATTCCATCCTTATATCGAAGTCGCAAAATACATTTTATTGCATGAATCGAGTGATAATGAGAAATTATTTTATACTTAAATGGAAATGAGCATAGAAATCTCTTGAAACCATTAAATACTGTGCTGTAATTATGTTCACATGAGCTGAAAAAAGTTTGTATGAAACCGTAAGTAGCTTTCCTGATTTTCCTTAAATGTTTTTACTTCGTTTGACTCTGCTCTAATGCTTTGATGTATTTCAGCATAATATGAAGAATCATGGAGCCTTCTTTATCAAAAATAATGCATTTATTGGACTTTTTCCACGGCATAAACATGTAAAACAAGCATATAACACTTACATCACTCACTTACATAGAATTCTAAGTTCAATTCATCAATTTTCTTTCCCGTTGCTAGGCAACGTTAGCAAAAAACAAATATATCGTTGCCACACTATTTTTATAACCTTTAGAAAATAATTTTGCCAAACGATATTTTTAATTAATTTCTTTTTCAGCCAAACGATA
Source organism: Araneus ventricosus (assembly GCA_013235015.1). Classification (NCBI taxonomy): domain Eukaryota; kingdom Metazoa; phylum Arthropoda; class Arachnida; order Araneae; family Araneidae; genus Araneus; species Araneus ventricosus. Next base: position 2,253,357 of record BGPR01000035.1, on the reverse strand, counting down.
TTTTTAATTAATTTCTTTTTCAGCCAAACGATATTTTTAAATTAATTTCTTTTATGACCAAACGATTTTTTTAATGTTGAAGAGCTGATACATTTTCCTTCAAAACTTTCACAATTATGGGAATTTTTTTTTTTTACTCGGTTTGTGTTAAACTGTTCAGAAAAAAACAGGGGAATAATATTTTTTTTTTTTCATAAAATCGGAAAATTTTCGATGTTTAATAGTCGTATGTCCCCTTATCACATTCTTGAGGGAATATTCGAAAATCAATCCTGATAAGTAGAATCTGATTTGCAAATACCCATGGTAATCCATTTTATTTCAGTCCAATGATTCACAAACTTTTCGATTGGAGTAACTCATGCCTGGAGAAATTTTCGCAAGGTTTTTCCTAAACATTCAAATTTATTTAGTGTTCAGACAATGGCGTAGCTATGGGGCGGCACTTTGAAATCAGACATACAGGAAAACAATTTTATAACTAAGAAGAGCAGCGGCACTAGCTCAATCCTTGTGTACATAAAAAAAGTATCTATTGCAATTAATTCATATTTTTCCCCTTTTTTTGTAAATTGCTGGTATGTGAAAACAAAAAAAAAAAAAAAATTGATGGTGGGCGAGCGATTTCATAATCTACATATCTGCAGAGATCAAGGACGTCAAACGAAGAATTGCATTATTAAATAAATTTTTTCGCTTGGAATTTATTAATTTTATTTTGAGGTTTATGTAACTTATAAAGGAAGGGCAGCATACTTGTTCGCCCCGGGGGGCAAAAGTTGCAGCTACGACGTTGTGTTCAGAATAGAAACCGTTTAACTTAATCGAATTATTTAGATGGAGAAGATTTAAAGCTAGATAAGATTATAATTTTTCAGGAACCATTTTTAAATAAACTATTCTATTTTGGTAAATTTCAAATTCGTTAATTCCATCCTTATACTGAAGTCGCAAAGTAAATTTTATTGCATGAATCGAGTGATAATGAGAAATTATTTTATACTCAAATGGAAATGACCATAGAAATCTCTTGAAACCATTAAATACTGTGCTGTAATTATGTTCACATGAGATAAATAAAAAAGTTTATATGAAACCGTAAGTAGCTTTCCTGATATTCCTTAAATGTTTTTGCTTCATTTGACTCTTCTTTAGTGCTGTTATGTGTTTCAGCATAATATGAAGAATCGTGGAACCTTCTTTATCAAAAATAATACATTTATTGGACGTTTTCCACGGCACAAACATGTAAAACAAGCACATACACTTACATCACTCACTTACATCGAATTCTAAGTTCAATTCATCAATTTTCTTTCCCGTTGCTAGGCAACGTTAGCAAAAAACAAATATATCGTTGCCACACTATTTTCATAACCTTTAGAAAAGAATTATGCCAAACGATATTTTTAATTAATTTCTTTTTCAGCCAAACGATATTTTTAAATTAATTTCTTTTATGACCAAACGATTTTTTTAATCTAATTAATTTCTTTCTTTAAATATTTTAATAATTCTATAAAGATATATTTTTATTCGTGAAGAATATTACAATGCCTTTTATCAGCTTCAAAAATTTGTTTTGAAACCTGCATTTATTAAACCAGCACGTCAGAACTTTACTTTTAGCAACGAAATAGGCTTCAATGTCTTCATTTTGTACTGATTCTGTTTCTCTATAAGTTCGCTCGTCATATTTTATCAGACATACCTTTGACTTACGGGTTTGGGAGTCTTAGAAACAGCATTACAGCGATGATCGAATTTTAAACTCCTCTTTACGGCAGGAGTCATTGCACGATTTATTGGATTCTCGTAATGTGTGTGTACTCAAGATAGTGAACTTTTATAGATTCTAAAATTGGCATTTTTATAGTTATATATTGGGTATTACTCTTTCGGTCGCTTCTGAGCAAATGCTAAATATTTACAATCTTGTTAGCTTACCAATCGTGCTTTTCATACTTTTAGATTCAAATAAGTCTTGTATTTCCCTTGTTATTCAAAATGCACTCGATAAAAGAAAGCAATACTTTACAGTTTAAAATGTACTGTACTTGCTAACACATTTTTAGGTATATTTGTCGATAAGCAAATAATTTTCTTAAATGAGAGTCATATTCTGTATTTTCGTACAGAATGACTGCGGAAATATGATTCAGTATTTAACACGATTCAGCATTAATCATGCGTAGTCTTGCAAAAGCCTGAATTATTTTCAAAATTCATGTGATAGTTTTCGAAACAATAAATAAGTAAATAAAAAACAAAGGAAAAAAAGGCTAGTATAGAAGGGTGGACAGACATTCGAATTTTTGACTTTTTGGCCCGTCTTGAAGAAAATGTCCCAGTTTCAATTAAATTTAGTTTAAGTTTAAGCTATATTAACCTCTCGTTTTGAAGCAACAGTAGGGCTATTTTGGGACGGACCTTGTAATTTTGAGCAGGGGCCAGATGACGAGGACGACGCCTGATCTGGCACCCCTTCTCCAAGCTTCCGCACCACACCAACGGGAGAACGTTTACCCCCTACATAGGATTCTACGTGCAACAGGCCCACATAAACATGGAAGCAGGTTTCGAATCGGGTTCGAAACGATTCCCCCATTTCAGTTCGATTAACCGGAGTTCTATTGCACACACAAATAGACAAATCAACAAACAGTCGACCAGTAGGCAGATTTAGTAAAAAATTTATACTGATTTGCAATTTTGATGATTAAACCATATGCTATATTCCATTCATCTAGCTGGTTGAGGTTTCGAGTTACAGTCTTTATATACATACGGACAGAGTGACAGACTCCCCTTTAATCGCTTTTGTCTAGAATTTGAAACAGATATACACAGTTTAACAGTAAATATATTCCGTATTTCAGATATCCTGTTCACGGCCAGTCAGGCTCACAGACATACTTTCAAAAATCTGTTTTTCGGACATTTCATTCCAAAATTTGATACAGATACACAATTTTGGTCACAAAGCCACATACCAAATTTCATTTATCTTGTAAGGAACTGGACATTATAGTTGTTGTTGCGTGCTGTAGATGGCGCGGCACAAGACTGTTCCGTAAAAGTCAGTTGGCGTTCGGTCGTCAGTGAGGCTGGTTGTTTTTTGAGAATGAAGTGTTTGATAGGATTTTTCTGTGACCATGACTCGAAATGATGAGACTTGTAATGTATAATTTCTTATCTTTTATGTTGAATGTATTGGTGTGTTTGTCTATTTATGTCGTGCTAGTCCTGTGTGTCATTAATAAACTAAATTAAAAAAGAAACATTGCCTAATTTTTCGGCTGCATTTTTATATGACACTACAATCTAAGTCCTTGCGTGTTTGAGTTCCCATATACGTGAATATACATACCGATAGACGGTCATCGCGTGCATAGATCGGATTCAAAATTTGATATACATCCACAATCCTGATAATTAAACTATATATCAAATTTTATCCATCTAGCACTTTGGCTTTTTGAATTATCGAGTTCACATTCATACGGATATATCTACAGACAGACATTCCCTCTGGCGGATTTTGCCCAAAATTTAATAAAAATCTACAAATTTGATGTCAAAACCATATACCAAATTTCCTCTGTAACCGCACTGTTTTCCGGGCTCGCCACCTAGCGGCCGTTTGAGGAGACCGCAGTTCACGATCTGGAGTCGACGAGTAAACATGGTGTTCTCCCCCGAGTGATTGTTTATTTTTATGTAATGAAGTGTTTTGTTCTTAATGTTTGTCCCTGTATGTTGTGTCCTTTTGTATTTAATTAAAAGTATTGAAACGACCCAAGACCCCTTTCCTTGATGGCTACTGTTATCCCTAACAGAAATAAGATTATGGCGTACCAAAGAAGGCTACACCTCTAGCTCAGGGGTTCCCAGCATTTTTTTCCTCGCATACCCCTTGATTAGTCTTTTTATTTTCGCGTTCCTCCTACTGTCATATCTCCCCTCCAACCATCCGCCTATACAAAGAAATTCCTATCAATAATGTAGATGGTCTAGGTAAGCTAAAGAGTCAAATGGCTGGAATTTGTTAACATTTGCAAGACTTATTTTTGATTTTATTTCTTATTGCATTTTTGCAATGATATTATTTCAACGCCAAAGCAAAGGAAACCAGTATTGTAATAATTCCAAAATTGTATCAATTCCAATTCCAAATGCGTTTTTCCTCCTTACTTTGAGGGTAGGTTTAGGACTTGCACAACTTTAGCTGTTACTTTTCTCGCGAATTTGGGGAACCAAAATTCTGTTGCATTTTTAATCCCTTATTTTTTCTTGTGTCCGCCATTACCGACTTTGAGTTCGCGTACCCCGAGTGGTCCTTCACGTACCCCCAGGGGTACGCGTACCACAGGTTGGGAACCTCTGATCTAGCTCAATGCGTTTTTGAGTTAATGTGCTCACAGACATAATTCCAGTCCTTTCGCATTCTGGGACGTCTAAAGAGTGGGGATTCATCAAAATCTAGACGTCGAATTTTTCGACTATTACAATACTTTTTCTTCGTACATTTCGTGTACGAGAAATTAAGCAGTGGGAGTGGTCTCCCCTAAACCTTCTCATATACACCCTAACACGAGTGGACAAAAAATACGCCAAGCGGCATTACAAGGCGCCATTCCCTAACACAGGTGGGGAAAAACGCGCCAAGCAGGAACAGGTCTTTTTTGCGTCATAGAATGGTGAAGAAACCGCATATGCAATTTGAACGTCTTTTTTTCGACCGATTGAAACCAAAATTGGGCACAGATCTACAATTAAGATTAAATGACCCCATACTAAGTTTCAATTACCTAAGTCATTGCGTTTATGAGTTATCGTGTTCAAAAGCATGTGATTATACAGACCGACAGACAGTCAACCCTTTAACGGATTTGGACCAAAATTTGATTCGGACCTGCATTCCTGATGATAAAATCGTGTGCCAAATTTTATCTATCTAGCTATTTAAGTTCTTGAGTTATCGTGATCACATGAACACGGACAGACAGACAGACATCCCGGACGGATTTGAAAGAGATTGATAGAAATTTACTAACTTTGTGTAAAGTCCATATACCAAATTTTGTCCCTCCAGTTCTAACCGTTTTTGAGTTATCGTGTTCACAGACAGACATATTTCCAAAATTGAGGTTTTCAGCCTCAGGGAGATCTAAAACGTGGAGATTCATCAAAGTCTCGAGCTCGAATTTTTTTATCATTACAATACAGTATACTCTCCATTATGTGTGCGCGGATTATCCGGTTTGCGGATTATCCGTGCTCATTCCAGACTCACAAAAAATTTTAAAGAGACACATTTGCACGCTTATCACGCATGTAAAATCGATTTTGATGTTCGATCGAGAGATTCATTCCGTTTAAACTAGTGAGCCGTGACGGCGGAGGCTAAAGAATAGATTTTTATTCTTCCTCCACGTGCAATCTCTACCGGTTAAACCCCTAATTTTCCAAGAAATGAATCGTCCACTTCCTGCTAGCTCATTCTCGTACGGACACGCTTCTCCCTGACACTTCATTCTTTAACTTCTTCGTCTACTCTCACTTTCGCACGTGTTCCTTTAGTCTTTGCGTCTTGTTTATCGTCAGTCAGTAGCGGGAAATTTTTTACTGGTTAAAATGAGTGGTGTGAAACGAAAACGAAACGTTTTAAATGTTAAACAAAAATTAGAAATCCTTCAAAAACTTGATAATGGAGAATCAGCTAGTACTGATGCAGGAGACGTACTAAATGAGGGAAATACAATTCCTCATTCTCTACAATCTGTGGAAACTTTGTTAGATTATATGGGACAAAGAGGATTTGATTACGGTGACATTACTCCGGTTCGTAAAATATGTGTCGATATACGACAAGAGATGAACAAACAGCAGAAGCAAAGACGCATTGCAGATTTTTTAAGCAGTAAATGTTAAAAAGAATATTCCTAGTTTGATGTTATGCAGCATGCAAATGTAAGTAATTTTTATATTTTTGTACTGATATTGATTTTTTCTTTAATAAAAAGGAGTTTTCGGATTATCCGTGTTTTTCTATTGTCCGCGCGATCCGTCCCGGTGATTAACCCGGATAATCAAGAGTGCACTGTACTTTCTCTTCGTTACTTCGCGTACGAGAAATTAAAAATAATAAGAAGTTTCACTCTTTAGGAATGCTTATAAACATGTCTGGAGTTTAAAACTCTCTCCCCGAAACAGTCAGATGAGACATGTTTGTGCTTCAGCTCGAAATTTACAAATTACCTTTCATTCATCTCACGCGTCTTAAGGTCAAGCATTCGAGTGGAAAAAAATCAATTTTCTCACGATTCCAACCTTTTCATCACCTCGTCGCGGTTTTTGTTTATCGGCGAGATTGCTGCCCACTTTTTATCCTTCAAATTCCATCGCTTTGATTTCTTGTTGATTGCCTTGCAGACAACAAGCGTCCGAATTTCATTTTCGTCGCGTTTATTGTAAGAAGTTGGTATCGCGCAACACAAACTCCGAAAGTGAAACTGAAACAAATGTGAATTGCTTTGATCTAATTTATTGATTTCTACAAATGTAAACTCCTCCAAGCCTTATCCGATTCGTAATAATCTATTTAATCTCAGACTGAAACCAAGACTGACAGTGTAATTTTTATACTAATTCTGCAGTCAGTGGCATAGCAGCATGACCGGATTTCCACATTTCTACGCCCTAGGTCAAACCATATTCTGCGCCCCCACACCTCTAAAAGAAGTTAATATATAATTTCCTATTTAATATACAATAGTTTATTTTTGAAACATATAAGCACTTAATACAATCTTTGTAATCTTTGAACCACATTAAATTTTTAATTCAAAATTACACAACTTATGAAATCTATAAGAGAATTGTCCAGAAATGTCTGTAACGCTGGGCGGAGCTTAAAACAATCCCACCCCTTTTGTCTGCGTCATTACTGAACGAGCCAATCAGATGATTGCATAAGACTCAGCTTTCAAGAATGAAATAGAAACACGCAATTAAATATTTGTTTAATGAAAAAATAAATGAAAAAGGATTGAATTGCGTTTCAACAATGAAAAGCATTGTTGTAAATTATGCCAAAATATATTTTTGTATATAAAGCTGGGAGGAGCTTAAAATAACCCCGCCCCATTTGTCTACGTCATTATTCAACGAGCCAATTTGATGATTGCATAAGAATATTGACTGAGCTTTCAACAATGAAAGAGAAACACGCAATTAGTTATTTGTTTAAATAATGAAAACGGATTGAATTGCGTTGCAACAATGAAAAGTATTGTTGTAAATTTTGCCAAAAAATATATATATTTTTAATTTGTTAAAATTAAAGAAAAAAGTGTGAAACAACTCAATTGATATCACTAAAAATGTAATCTTTTGTGCTTTTTTTCATTTATTTCTTAAGCACTCTACCAATGTGCATGGAATTTTGTATTACATCTTTCGTGACTAAATCTGTTAAAATCAGTTCCGATATATGGTTTGCAGGCTAAAAAGCCCGTTCTTATATGGGCACAAATTTTCTAGTAACATAATAATAACGCCTACAAAAATACTCCATTTCTTGAAATCGTTTAAATACCTATTAGAACTTTTTCGCATGCCCTTTTATCCTCTTTAGATCTCTTTCGAGGCAAAGCGGTTCAAGGGCAAAGGACGATAACATCCACAGAAGAAAAAAATGTATCGCTCAGTACATTTAATGTATTGAATGTGAATTATAAAAACATCATTTTATATAGCCTTTTGAAAATATCACTGAAAAATGTGTAAATTATTTGGTTGCTATTTCTTCTGTAGATGCTCCCCAAGACTTCTGCGCCATGACTTAGGTTGGCCCTATGGGAAATATGGCTCTGCATAGCAAGAATAAATGTCATTTTACGTGTAATGTAACTTTTTTATCCCCCTCACGTCATATTTAACTTAAACCAGCGGGAGTGGTCTCCCTAAACTTTCTCGTATACTTTCCCAAAAACGTGCTGTTTCCCCTACCCCCGAGTGGATAAAAAAATTTGTACCTACTGTAACCCAGAATCCAATGACTATCAGAAGGTTTTTCATTGTAGATTCTAGTGATTGTAAAATATTTAACTGAAGAATCAAAGTCCAAGAGATGCGTACCTATTTAAACCCATCTAGCACACAATTGCACTCTTGTCGGCTCAAGGACAAAGCGACGTAATCCTTCCGCGTGCCCAGAGATTGCTACCAGTACGCATGGAGAATCGGATTAGAAAAATTTATTATGCAATTTGAACGCCTTTTTTTACCGATTGAAACGAAATTTTTGCACAGATCTATAATTAATGTTAGCAACCATCATACCAATTTTTATTTATCTAAGCCAGAGGGTTTAAGAGATATAATTTTTACAAGTATGCGATTATACAATCCGACAGACAGTCAACCCTTCGACGGATTTGGTTCAGTAACGGATTTGGTCCAGTAACGGATTTGGTAGCAGTAACGTTACGGAATAAAACACCATAATACAAAATAAGGAAGAAAAAGTGCAAGAAAACGATTTTTCCGATGCTTATAAATCAAAACACGGAAGGTCGCTAAAAAGAAAAAATAAAACCTTTTACACAAACCAGCTTCCGCTTAATAAATAAGAAATGGAAGAACACCGGATGTGAAAGTTTAATAATAGGGAGAAAGATTGTCCCTGCCGATAGATGGCAGCACGGTATATTCATTCATTTTGACGTTTTAAATAGATATGTTTTTAATTAATAATAATTTCGGAATTTAAATGCTCAAAATGGATTCCTTGGATTATTTCCCATCTTTTGGTACTTTCGGCTCGTTTCTGCGTTCAGTGGTTCATCAGAAGATAGCTGGGATAGAAGCCGTAAGATTTGTTTACCTTCGATTTTAATAGTGTAGATTGCCGCCGTTAAGTCTGACCAACCGTTTTAAGTTAATAACATTCTTTGTTCTGGACACCATTTATCGTTACCATTGCATATGCAGATAGATTCCTTTAATTTCTTTCCATGTGCAGTGGGTCACGGGCAGTGGCGTAGAGAGGGTAAGTGGCGTCCGGATCATAATAGGATTTTTTCGCCCCCCTTCCCTGCCATCAACAGTGACTTAGCTTGTGAAAACGGCATTTTTTCGCCCCCTTATCATATTTGACTTTAAAAAGTGGCAGAAACAGATTAAGGTTTTGTGAACATGATCAGTGGGGTAGCGAGAGTAATTGGCGTCCGGAAAATATTTATTTTATCCCAGTCGTCACCAATGGCTTCGCAAACGTAAATGGCTTTAGGGGTATGGCATTATTCTTACACCTCCACATAATCTTTTCCTCTAGTCTTTTCTTTTTGATTTAGAAGACTGAATGCTTCGGCCAATTGCTAATATACAGTCGAACCTCTATTTAATGAACCTCTATTTTACGAATTTCTCCATTTTGCGAACTTTTCCTTGGAACCAAGAACATTTTGCGAATTTCTTCGTAAAATAACCTCCAAATAGCGAAGTGCATTCTCTATTTAACGAACTTTTTCATGTGATCCAATATTTTTTCTCTCCCTATTTCTCAAAATATTTCTGAACATTTCAAACTTATTCTTTCTTTTAACACATTTTATGGTGATCAATGACCTTGAAGCTAAAAAATGTCAAAGCGAAAGTGTTTGAGCATCAAAGAAAAAAATTTAATTCTTCATGAGGTGGATAAAGGCGTGAAGAAAAAAGATATTGCTTTAAAATTTGGTGTTCCTCCAAACAGCGTATCAATCATAAAAAAAAATCGTGATAAGATACAAAATTATGATCCATCGAATTCTTGTTCAAAACGTTTAAAAGCATGTATCCATGAAGATGCGGATGAGGAAGTTTTGAAGTGGGCAGTGTGAAAAATAAAAACAATACAGCAATGAATTGCGATGAAGACGAAGATGATGAAGATGGAAATGATTATGATGCAGAAATCAACAAACCCTCGTATGATATGAATTGCTAAAATTCATTAATTTTAATAAAAAAATTTTTAAATTGAAAATACATTGCATTCTCGGACAATGTTTTGTTTTATTCTTGTTTTCCTTGCAGATTTCTTTTTGATGGGTAAGATATATAAAATAAATAGATATTAATTTACAAAATAAAGGTGTGATTAATTACTTTTTTAATAATATTTAGTGTTTATGAATTTAAAATCTGTTTTGTGTAGTTTAAAGTATTTTAAGAGGAGAATCTCTATTTAACGAATTTTCCATATAACGAACTTTTTTTCGGGATTTAGCGACTTCGTTAAATAGAGGTCCGACTGTACTTTATATTTTTATATTATAAATTTATTTTGTATATTTATGTAATATCATTACTAAAGGTGAAGTGTAGAAAATCGGGGACAAGGAAAAGGCATTTGTTGATTCAATCCATTTATTCCATCACTGAGGATAATTTAGGTTAGTTTTCAGTATGTAAATGATGTAGTAAGTAATAATGAGTGAGTTTGATGTGCTAGATTACTTCTGTGTCTTTGTTTCAATTATATTGTGCCGTTTTCCTTTGTTTAGATTTCTGTGAAATCCCTTTTTAATATTTGTTATCCTTAACTTCTATATCCATTTACTTTGTGTGTTTTTTATTTTCTTTTCTTTTATTTTTTTATTTTTTTGTGGATATCACGTTTTTATTCATTTGTCTTTTGCTCTTTTAATTGGCGACGTTTTAATTTTTAAAATTTAAATTCTCCTTCAATATTTGATGTATATTTCATTTCCACATTTTCACCATGTCTATCTGTCTGCTGGAACGTTCTCTTCCCGAAGAGTCAACCTGCACTCCGAAACCTTAAGGTTGAGTCGGCTCTCCTGGGTATTGAATGAATGAATGGACACCTCCTCATAATATTTATCTTTAAAAAAGGCATAAGCTC
>BGPR01000035.1:2230325-2242388 GCA_013235015.1 Araneus ventricosus | reverse complement strand
GGCTCTCCTGGGTATTGAATGAATGAATGGACACCTCCTCATAATATTTATCTTTAAAAAAGGCATAAGCTCAGTAATGATTTGACTCCATGGCGCCCAGGGCATCTATTTTCCCCAATCGCTACGCCACTGGTCGCGGGTGAAAGGCCTTTGAGAAGCCTGTTTCAAACCAGCTAAGTCCAGATCACACTTCCATTGTGTTCCTTTGGTACACAAACAAATAAACACACACGCGCATAAAAAAACCCCTCCTTGGATTAACTCTTTGAGCCGAGCATGTCTGATGACATGCATGATTTGCAGGAGTGGCCACAAAAGATGAAGACAAAGTCCAGCGCGCTGCGGCGCTTTATGCTGCTCCTCAGAAGGGTGTTATCTTGTCAAGAAACGAGAGGGCACTTCCTGGAGGAAAACTCCTCAATCGACGCCGTCTGTTTGTTTCCTCCGCTCTTCTGTTGCAGCTCTTCGACAGGTACATTTTCGATTTGATGAGATGGACAGATAGTGTTATCTGTGGGGGTGATGTCATTGTCTTCGCTCGAGTTTCTCGAGTGACGCCTAGCCTCCACATGAGAGGCTTTTTGATCAGTTCAAGAAATTAGAGGTTCTTGACTACAATTTTTCTGAGCTTAATAACCCAAGTGCCCACTGTGGCCTGGAGCAGGGGTTCACAACCTTTTTTCTCTCGCGTAACCCTTGATTATTCTTTTTGTCTTCGCGTACCCCTTACTGTCGAATCGAGGCCCTGCCAGTGTGCTTGATCACTAAGACAGGGCTGTGTGTCTGTAATTTTTGTCATATTCAGGTATCCTCCTTAATAATCCGTCTCTCCAAAGAAGTTTTATCAATCGTGTTAAGGTTAGCTTAAAAGTGAAATGACTCTAATTACTAACATTTGCCGAACTTATTTTTGATTTTACATTTAATTCCGTTTTTACAATAGTATTATTTCAACTCCAAAGCAAATGAAACCAGCATTATAATTATTTTTTCGATTTAACTTATAAGGATAGCTAAAAATTACACTTCGTAGTAATCAATTATTCAAGTGTAGGTTTTGAGCAGCAAGTATTCACATGGAGAAACAAAATTCTCTTAACTTTTTAATCCCTTATGTTTTCTTGTTTCCGCCATTAACAACTTTGATTTGACGTACCCCCAAATGGTCCTTCGCGTACCCCAGGGGTACGCGTAACATAGGTTGGAAACCTCTGGCTTAGAGGTAAGGTCTTGGCTTCAGGACCCGAGGGTTCCATGTTCGAAACTGGATTCCACTGAAGATCCGCCGTATATGGGGCCTGCTGCAAGTTAAATCACACTTAGTTGCCAGAAACCTCCTCCCACTGTCATGGTGCGGAAATGTGGAAAGGGGGCGCCAACTCAGGCGTCGTCCTCGTCATCTGACCGCGGTTCAAAATGAGGTCCGAAAACCACATGAGTCAACAGTATGAAAATGATTAGAGCTTAAGAAAACTGATTAATTTTTTTAATCAATGATTTAAAAATTTTTTACCTGGTAGATCTTATTTACCTATAACGTGACTTACTTGACTCTCGTCATTTCTTCACTAATTAAGCTGGATATTCACGAGGGGAACAATCCAATCCATTCGGAGGACTTCTCAGCAGACCGTTTCCATTTTAATCCCATTCATTTAGATGGTCATTCACGGGCCGGACGCGTCAACCGCAAACCCATCACCTCAAGGGCGACCCTATTCCCAAGACAACTACGCCACCTACGCCCCCGCTTTCAAAACGCCTTGATTTCCCCAGGCCGACTCCCACCTACACGGGTTGTTTTCGCTTTTTACTTTCTCGTATACGAAGTATACAAAGAGAAAGTATTGTAATCGTCAAAAAGTTCGAACTCGAGATTTTGACGAATCTCCACGTTTTAGACCTCCCTGATTCCGAAAAACACAATTTTGGAATTATGTCTGTGTGTGTGACTGTTAACACGATAAATCGAAAACTATTAGAGCTACGGGGTTGAAATATGGTATGTGATTCTGACACATCATGTGTAGGTTTCTATCAAATTTTGGACAAAATCCTTCTACGAGAAATCTGTCTATCTGTCTGTCCACTTTCATGCGAACACTATAACTCAAAAACTTGAATAGCTAGATGGATAAAATTTGGTACACTGTTTTATCGTCATGAATGTAGGTCCGTATAAAATTTTGGGCCAAATCTGTCAACGGGCTGACTGTCTGTCGGTCTGTATAATAGCATACTTGTTCAACTCCATGCGCATGCGTAAATGCCTGTGCGAAGAAGGGATACTCCGAAAACTTGACAGTTTGCCAAAAACCAATTCTGGTGGCGAGATTTTGTAAGGAAGCAAACATTTAGGGCGTCTCGTTTTACTTGCGTATTGGAAGCAATCTCTGCGCATGCGCAAGCTATTTAGCGAGCAAGCTATTCTCCTGTTTTCTTCTCCGCACGCGGAACTTGCATTGCTAGAGTTTGATAAAAAAATAAATATTGCGAAGTTTTAATACATACGTATCTTTTTGAATATGATTCTTCATCTCAATATTTTACTATCACTATAATCAACAATGAAAAATCTTCTGATAGTCATTACATTCTGGGTTACAGTTGGTTCGAACTTTTTATCAACGCAGGGGGAAGGGAAATGACAAATGTTTGAAAAGTATACGAGAAAGTTTAGGGGAGGCCACTCCCGCTGGTTACTTTCTCGTATACAATGAGAAAGTATTGTAATCGTCAAAACAATTCGAACTCGAGATTTTGACGAATCTCCACCTTTTAGTCCTCCCTGAGTCCGAAAAACATAATTGTAGAATTATGTCTGTCTGTGAACACGATAGCTCGAAAACTATTAGAGCTACGGGGATGAAATTTGGTATGTCATCTTTACACATAATTTGTAGGTTTCTATCAAATTTTGGACAAAATCCTTCCACGGGAAGTCTATCTGTCTGTCCGCGTCCATTTGAACGCTTTAACTCAAAAACTTAAATAGCTAGGTGGATAAAATTTGATACACAGTTTTTTCATCAGAAATGTAGGTCCCTATAAAATTTTGGGCCAAATCCGTCAAAGGGTTGACCGTCTGTTGGTCTGTATAATCGCATACGTTTGAACGCCATAACTTCTTTAAAAAATTACTTAGATAAATAAAATTTCGTACGCAGTCTGGAAACCCCAATTTTCGTTTAAATCGGTTATAAAAAGGCTTTGAAATTGCATATTCGGTTTTTTTTTTCCCCTCGTTCTACGACGCAAAGAAAAGGCGCGAACGCTGGAGTGAGTGTTTTCCCCACCTTAGGGAATACCGCACGTTTTCAGGGGCACGGTGTATTTTTTCCCCTACCCTTGTTATTCGTATGCCAGAAAGTTTTGGGGAGGCCACTCCCGCTGGTTGGAGAGAGACACGCTCCCCTCCTACCGGATCATATTTCACTTTTATGGCCCAATACGCCGAATGGAAAACGAACATTGGATTTCCCAACTTTCCCCCGGTCTACACCAATTCTCATCGGATTTTTGCATTGACGAAGGGTTTTGGCATGCTGTGCTCCAAATGGAGTGGAACGACGTGATCGTGATTATCCCGCTGTATGCAGACACTCTTTTAGAATATAAAAACAGAATTTTGAGAATAGAAATAACTCGTCGAGTTTCTGCAACCAACGATTTAATTGTTTTCGTACTGGTTGGGTGAAACAGACTACGGCCAAAACGCATTTATTATTATTATTATTACTATTACCTTTCGAAATTTTCGTAAAACTTCAATATCGACAACAACATTCAACAGATTTTTTCGAAATGTCGTAGGTAGCGTAAAAATAAAACTTAATGAAAAAATTGTTTTCAGAACAGAATCGGCTACTTAACACAGTAAGGGCGTCTCTTGAGGAACTCAAGGTTAATTGAGAGAAAAACACAACTAACTTCCAGTATGATCTAGCTCCCTCTTCAACATTTTGTGAGCGCTCATAAAAATTTTGTCACAACGATTTTGCTAACCTCCAAAAATAATGCATTTGCTTAAATTAGGAATGGTTTAAAGCCATCATTTCCGTTTCCGACAGAAAAGAGACAAATAGTATGTTGTAATAACGTTTCTTTAACTTTTCACTTTCTCGTATACGAAGTATACAAAGAGAAAGTATTGTAATCGTCAAAAAATTCGAACTTCAGATTTTGACGAATCTCCACGTTTTAGACCTCTTCGAGTCCGAAAAACACAATTTGGAATTATGTATGTCTGTCTGTGTGTCTGTGAACACGATAACTCGAAATCTATTAGAGATACGGGGTAGAAATTTGGTATGTGATCTTGACACATCATTTGTATGTTTCTATCAAATTTTGGACAAAATCCGTCTAAGAAAAATCTGTCTGTCTGTCCACTTTCATGTGAACACTATAACGAAAAAACTTGAATAGCTAGATGGATAAAATTTGGTACACAGTTTTATCGTCATGAATGTAGGTCCGTATAAAATTTTGGGCCAAATCCGTCAAAGGGTTGACTGTCTGTCGGTCAGTATAATCGCAAACTTGTGAACACAATAACTCTTGATAACTCTCACAATAAATCTAAGATAATGACTTAGATATATGAAATTTGGTATGTGGCCTTCTAACCTTAATTGTAGATTTGTATCCAATTTTCGTTTCAATCCGTTGAAAAAAAAGGTGTTTAAATTACATATTTGGTTCAAAATGCTCATTACGACTGTGTGTTGGCGAGCGTTTCGCTTATTTTACTCAAGTTAGTACGGTTGGCTTCTGACCATGGCGGTATACGAAGGAAATTGTAGCGAGACGCAAACACGCGCTTCGGAAATTATGGCAACCCTCTAAAACGAAACTTCGTTCTGGCATTCTCCAGATGGACGCCTGTGATTGACCAGAGGTATGGTGAAATCTTGCGTGATGTCTGTAGTAAGATTTCGTACTCAAAAACGTTACATAAAGTTGTGGTACCTCAGCGCGCGTAAAAATTGCGAACATACGAAATTTTCTTTGCAAAATATTAAGTTTTTGGGAATTCATAAATTTTATATGTTTCATTGTAAATCACCATTCATAATTTTTTTTTTCAAAATAACCAGGCCTTGGGAAAATACCCAAAAAATATTTATGCGAGAAAAATATTTATTTGTATGCGAGAAAGTTTCGGGGAGGCCACTCCCGCTGGCTTCATACGCGACAGCATTTCCTCTTGAAAATTCCTGAGGTAGAGTATTGTATGTGGTCTATGAACTAAAAATGTAAATTTCTCTCAAATTTTAAATTAAGTTTACCGTGTGCAGATGAATATAATAAATCAAAAACCCGTCGAGTGACACAGATGAAATCTGACATATAGTTTTATTGCTACATTTGTAGATATGTATTAAATTTTGTACCAAATCCGTTCACGGGTTGTGCATATGTAAACGTTATTATAATTCAAAAATACGACAATTTAGACGAATGAATTTTAGTATGCGATCTTCACACCAAAATTGAATTTTGACGCCAAAATTGAAGATCTGTATGTAATTTTGGTCTCAATAAGACAACGGAAAGAAGTTCAAAATGCATACTCGATTCTCTTCGCTAAACCACGAAGCTACTGTTCAGCAACGGATTCCGAGACTACCACTTTTGGACGATTTTACACCGGAAAGGGGAGTCAGGCAATGAGTCATATGAGTGCATTTCCGGAGTTCTTTGTTAGATCACGGTCAGTAAAATGTAAACATCACCCTTCCATTCTTCCCTTTCCCCCCTATTTTGATGAAAACAACACCTCCCGGCGCATGCGCAAAAGCGCAGAGGGTTTCCGAATCAGTTGCTAAAGAATATACTGTTCAACAACGGATTCCGAGACTACCACTTTTGGACGATTTTACACCGGAAAGGGGAATCAGGCAATGAGTCATATGAGCGCATTTCCGGAGTTCTTTGTTAGATCACGCTCAGTAAAATGTAAACATCACCCTTCCATTCTTCACTTTCCCCCTATTTTGATGAAAATAACACTGCCCGGCGCATGCGCAAAAGCGCGGAGGGTTTCCGAATCAGTTGCTAAACAATAAGGTCCGGTGCACACCAGCCGATTCGTATCGTTGAAGCTATAAAAATAACAATAGCAACACCCATTCCCCCTGTGGAGCCACAAAGGGGGCACGTAGGTCACTATTGTTATATTTTACTGCTCAGCGACACAAATCGGCTGGTGTGTACCGGGCCTAAACACAAAATGCTCCACACTGTGGAAGCATGCGAGAAAGTCGAGGGTGAAACACTCGTTCTGGTTGATTATGTGGCATTGGCCCCCCCCCCCCTCTTTCCCATGGACATGACATTTCACTCTCCATAACACTCGAAACTTTTAGCTTTCGATTTCGTTGTGGCTTGGTAAATTGAAGAGAAGGAAATGAAAAAGGCAATTTTTATCAAGAGTGACAATTTCCAGGCGTATCAGCGGAGAAGCGAGAGGATGCCGCCTGTTTGCATTGGAGACTGAAATTTGCTCTCAGCGATAAATTCCGACGCCTCGCTGTCAGGATTATCCTTTCATCTCGGAAAATAGAGGTCGTATTTTTAAGTCTCGAGAGATATTGGAGATCCCAGCCACTTACACCGGCTCTTCGATCGGCAGAAACGTGCGTAGCGCTACGCGTTATCAGAAACAATCTAAATATAAAATCTATTGTTGCTCGTAGTATGCTCCGATTCTTAGAGCCAGTGGCGGAGACTGGGTGGAAAAGGGAGGGGGGGGGGCCAAATATTTATAGACATCTAAAAGTACCCGGGAGTATGTAGAAAACAGAATTCAGAAATTCAGTCACAAAATTATCTAGGTTTCACAGGCACTCTTTTTGATAACTCCTAGTTGTTAATTGAAATAAAAATTTAATTCCCTCCCCAGAAAGTAGTTAGACGACAGCCCCCCCCGACTCGCCGCCTTAGTTTAGAGCAGAGCACAGAGATTTACAGAAGACTCCCCCCCGACACCGCGAACGTGCGCATAGTCAGAGGTTGTGGGTAGCCCTGCAATTATTCATACATCTCCAGCAAGGCCCGGGCCCGCCCGCATATAGGCATTCTGTACTCGAGCAGAGCACCATTGTAGCTTTGGAGGGCTCTGATTGGACAAGCGAATCTGACGCCACTCTTCTGCACACAGCATCAACAGTGAGACACGCGTATCTTGTCTAAAGTTCTTCCATATTCTTCTACCCATGAATACACATCGGAAACACTTTTAAGGTTGCTTCGAACGATGGTTTCATCTTCAACGATTTTAACAACTTCGTTTACAAAAGAAGGGGGAAGATTGGAATTCTGAATAGCCATAGCGTATTACACAAAGAACATTTCGCTATCGCTAGTTGAAAGAATAAGGCAGAGCGTGGTCAAAGGTAAACAAACAACAAAGCATAGTTCCGTCACATTCGCTTGTCCAATCAGAGCCCTCCAAAGTTACAATGGTGCTCTGCTTGAGTACAGTATGCCTATATGCGGCCCGCCCACCGAATTATCCAGTAGGGGATAACAGAATCAACAGGGACAGAAGCCCTTCTATGAACTCTTACGACTCTATAACCATGAAAGGCCGTAGTCACCATCCTCTGTATTTTGAAATTTCACATTAGTTGGAAGCTGTGGCCACAGAAAACCCAAGGACCCCTTCACATCCAAGGGCTTCCACCACGGGACCCCTTATATCCTATGCGGTCTGCAAAGGAGAGCAGTCCACTTCGGAACATACGCGCCACGTGAAGGCCGGAAATCTCGTGGACTGGCGAGAGGTTAATCTCAGATGGGGCAAGCCACACCAGAGTCCAGGCCCAAAACCCTGGCCGCACCCCCAGAAGTATTCCCTAAAGTCCGCCTTCCTTTCCTTGAGTATATTCCACGTCAGCCAATCCTCGACAGCTACCAAGGGTCACCACTCCTTGCAGTTGGATTAATTCACTAAAATACAATCGTACCTCTATTTAACGAAGTCGCTAAATCCCGAAAAAAAGTTCGTTGTATGGAAAATTCGTTAAATAGAGATTCACCTTTTAAAATACTTAAAACTACACAAAACAGATTTTAAATTCATAAACATTAAATATTATTATTAAAACAGTAATTAATCACTCCTTTATTTTGTAAAATAATATCTATTTGTTTTCTATATACCCATTAAAAAGAAATCTGCAAGGAAAACCAGAATAAAACAAAACATTGTCCTGGAATACACAGTATTTTCAATTTTAAAAAATTATTTTATATTAAAATTAATGAATTTTAAAGACATTATCGCATTTATTTCAACAAGTAATTTTAAGCATATATTACCACATGCGTCCTTAAATTTAATTACTGATAAAGTTCGAGGACACGGGACAACTCCATTGAGGGTGAAAGGGGGATATTGAAAGTTTTTCTAGTGAAGTGGACAGTGAGGGGGGCGGGGGGGTAAAGGTTGCACCTCCTGGATGAAATGAAAAGAATGACTGCGATTTTACTGGTCTCGATGAATTAGGAGACTGGTAAACCCAGTTCAAGGTCATTGATCACCACAAAATGTGTTAAAAGAAAGAATAAGTTTGAAATGTTCAGAAATATTTGGAGAAATAGGGAGAAAAAAACATATTGGATCACAAGAAAAAGTTCGTTAAATAGAGAATGCACTTCGCTATTTGGAGGTTATTTTACGAAGAAATTCGCAAAATGTTCTTGGTTCCAAGGAAAAGTTCGCAAAATAGAGAAATTCGTAAAATAGAGGTTCGTTAAATAGAGGTCCGACTGTAGTTTTTTTACATTGATAGATCCCTCACTGGGCAGGCTGTTGCGTAGTGAACCTAAACCGAACCTGTGACCTATCTTCACAGGTTCGGTTTATGTTCACACGATCAACGCGTTTGCGGTGCTAAAGGTGATCCAAACCACTACTCAACAGTCTGCCCAGTGACAAAACCTTTTCATTTCAAGAAGCCCAGTGCTGAAAACCTTTCGACGTGGTGTGAAAATATTGTCCAAGACAGAAGATCCCTGGCACGCCTCATGAGTATTGTGAAGATCCTACATGAACGAAGGCATGATATCATCATGGATTAAGAAAGACTTTTCTGGCATCCACCAGCAATTAAGACTTCCATTGCAGACTGTTTCAGTTTACTTTTTGTATTTATTATTATTTT
Organism: Araneus ventricosus; assembly: GCA_013235015.1. Taxonomy (NCBI): domain Eukaryota; kingdom Metazoa; phylum Arthropoda; class Arachnida; order Araneae; family Araneidae; genus Araneus; species Araneus ventricosus. Next base: position 2,233,215 of record BGPR01000035.1, on the reverse strand, counting down.
CCTTTTCTTTTGCATTGCATCTTTACGCTGAGAGGGTTTTGTATAACCGTAAACTTTAACTGCTCGGTGCCCTCCCGGTGGATTAATAATAATAATAATTTTGTGGGTCCACTCACGCAATGGAAGTTCGTAAAAGATATTAGGAATAAGATATTTAGAGTTCTTTAAATATTTATTTTCAATACATTTTATTTACTCAAAAACTAAATACTTTAATTCAAATCAATAAACCCGTGCGAAACTTTCAACCTTCATATCCCTCCAATCAATTATACAGCCCTTTGCTGGGTTTTTGAAGCGAAAGACTTGGCGAAGTGTATGTGTGACGTAATTATTCACAATAACCGGTCAATGTAATAAATCGATTCATAACCTTAACTGTTTATTATTCATAATAACAGATTAATCACATTAACCGTAATATATATACAAAATAGCAGCGACAATTTACCAGTGGGAATGTTTTTACGATTTGCAATACCTCTGCGTACAATATTGGGTGTAAGAAAGTTATCATCTTACAATTTTGTCTGTCATTTTCGGCCACTGATACTGATTACTAATAGGAAAAAATTGGTACATTTAGTGACTCTTGTAAAGCTATATAGAGTTTTCTATGAGAAAATCTGCTAAGCATAATTCAGCTATTTTTATTCGTCGCTGAATCAGAAGCATTTTCTGTTGTGAAATATAATTGTTCATTTGGAGCATTCCCCTTGTAATATTTGACATATTTGAATATAAGGATTGTAATATACCAACATCGTCTGCAACCTGGCCATTATTTCTGGGTTGCAGGATACATTTACAACATTTCAGCGCCGTTTTCAAGTTTCCGGGCAATACCTACCTTCGCCACGTCACAGAGGGGGGACCGGGGGGACAGCCCCCCCCCAACGGGATAAATTTTGTTTCCCTCGGGGAAAACTTTTGTACGGAGCATTCAACTGTAGTTGATAAATAATAATCTGGCGAAAATTTGAGACAAATTTCATTTCACTCCTCCCCCCCGTACAGCAGGTCGTCCCCCCCCGTCGGGCAAACTCTAGCGCCATTCCTGCACGGCATTCACAGCAGCTAACTTAAGACAAGAAATGGGGTAAATCTTTCGAGCATTTTAGGAGTCCAACAGGTTTTCATACGGATCGAAACAATGTATTCATTCCTGTATTTCGGTGGTAGGTAAGTCATTTAATGAGGCAGAAGAGAATTTAAAACAAACCAGCGGGCGTGGTCTCCCCTAAACTTTCTCGTATACTTCCCAAAAAGGTGCTGTTTCCCCTCTCACAGCGTGGATAAAAAAAATTCGAACCTTCTGTAACCCAGAATCCAATGACTATCAGAAGGTTTTTCATTGTAGATTATAGCGATTGTAAAATATTTAGCTGAAGAATCAAATTCAAAGAGATGCGTACCGATTCCACTCTTGCTCGCTCAAGGACAAAGTGACGTATTCCTTGCGCGTGCACAGAGATTGCGACCAGTACGCATGTCCATGAAGAATCGGATTAAAGAAATTGAATATGCAATTTGAAATCATTTTTTTAAACCGATTGAAATGAAATTTGGGTACAGATCTATAATTAATGTTAGCAACCCTCACACCAATTTTTATTTATCTAAGACAAAGGGTTTAGAAGATATAATTTTTACAAGTATGCGATTATACAGTCCGATAGACCATTAACCCTTCGACGGATTTGATCCAAAATTTTTTACAGACCTACATTCACGATGATAAAACTGTGTACCAAATTTTATCCATCTAGCTAATCAAGTTTTTGAGTTATAGTGTTCACATGACCGCAGACAGACAGACTTCCCTTAGACGGATTTTGTCCAAAATTTGATAGAAACCTGCAAATTATGTGTAAAGATCACATACCAAATTTGATCCCCGTAGTTCTAATAGTTTTTGAGTTATCGTGTTCACAGACAGACAGACATAATTCCAAAATTGTGTTTTTCGGACTCAGGGAGGTCTAAAACTTGGAGATTCGTCAAAATCTGTAGTTCGAATTTTTGACGATTACAATACGTTCTCTTTGTATACATCGTATACGAGAAAGTAAAAATGACTGAATATTTCAGCCATTTCAAGAATCCAGTAGATTTTCGTACGAATCGGAACGAGCATGTCATTTAATTAGGCAACAGAGAAAATCTGCATGGCAAGGCATGAAGCACAAATATTTTTAAACTCAATGCCATCATCCAAAGTTAACAATTAGCGCCCCATCCCATACAATGAAGAAGAAAGCTAAATTTCTGCATAAAGTTAATAGCAACCCATCTGTTGGTGGACCTTGAAACTGTACAATTGCTTTGTTGTGGGTCCTGACCAGAAGAAACAGACAAACACTTCTTTCACTGAGCATTGCAAGGAAATAAAAAATAATCGGTAGAATCCAGCCAGAGACATTAGACAGATGCTCGGTGAAGAAAAGTTCATGGAAGTTTTAAAAACCATCCAACCCTTCTCTCATTAGCGAATCAATCAGTGCTCCTAATTAATTCCTCGAGAAAGCGTTCATTTTAGTGTCAGTTGTGTGAAGGCTCCAGGAAGCGGCCACGATTGACTTTTGCTCCCTCAGAAGGATCCGGAATTCTATTTGGGCATATCTCCACCTGTTCTCCAAGCTTGTCTTGTGGCATCTGCTGCTTGCCATCTGCTGCCGAATCCTGATTGCGCAATACTTATCGCGGAATACAAGTGACCCGTTCTGTTATCACACCGTTTCGATTGGTGTTGCTGGGCTTCTGTGCGCGTATTTGCGTTTATTAGATATTTGGGACAGATAAAACCGAGGAGAATTATTAAATAAGGCCTGGAATAAGCGAAACAGAGATAAATGATAATCACGAGGCTTATAAGTGCTGATTAGCGCCC
>BGPR01000035.1:2204281-2230315 GCA_013235015.1 Araneus ventricosus | reverse complement strand
AATAAGCGAAACAGAGATAAATGATAATCACGAGGCTTATAAGTGCTGATTAGCGCCCTTCCGAATCCACGAAATATGGATAACTAATCTACCAGAAGAAGATATCTGATCACCACAGTATTAGAGATTCCTTTCGTTAGGCCCTTGGCAGGGCCGAATTGACACCTTCTATGCCCTAGGCCAGAGGTTCCCAACCTTTTCTCCTTCGCGTACCCCTTGATTATTCCTTTTGTTTTCGCGTACCCCCCTCCTGACTATCATATCCAAGTCCTCCCCCCACAAACATCCGTCTATGCAAAGAAGTTTTAATCAATAATGCTAAGGTTAGCTTAAAAGTGAAATGATCGAATTACTAACATTTGCAGAACTTATTTTTGATTTTACATTTTATGCCATTTTTACAATAGTATAATTCCAATTCCAAAGTATATGAAACCAGTATTGTAATTATTTCATTTTAACTTATAAGGACAGCTAAAAATGACACTTCGTAACAATAAGTTATTCAAGTGATGAAGTTATTAAATTGCAAGTATTCACTTCAGTGGCGAATCCAAGGGGGGGGGGGGCTATCGGGCTACACCCCCCCGCAGACCCAAGCCAGAATTCTTGATTTTATTTAAAATAATTACAACTGTTTTTTCTTAATTTCCCTCTTTTAAAAAAATAATAAAAACGTTTCAACATTGCTTTCTGGCTATACAGGCTCGAAAATTGTCCTACTTTTGTAGTCATTCCCCTTGTATTTGTAGTTTTGACGCGGTCGAAGACATTTTTTGGCTAGTTATTTCATTGTCATTTTCATTAAATTATCGAAAGTATTGTATTGTTCTTTATGATTCTTATTGTCAGGTGAGTAAAGTCTATAAAGTTAAAACCGTTTTGGTTTACTATAGCCTTGAGGTTTGACATTCGTCACGACGATACAAATTTTTTTGCCCCCACCCCCGACCCGAATCCTAGATTCGTCACTGATTCACTTGGAGAAACAATATTCTCTAACTTTTCTAATTCCTTATGTTTTCGCCATTAACAACTTTGATTTCACGTACCCCCAGGGGTACGCGTACCACAAGTTGGGAACCTCTTCCTTAGGCCAAAGCATATTCTACGTCCCCTCTCAAAAAAGTTAATATATAGTTTTCAATTTAATATACAGTTGTTTAATTTTGAAACACATAAAGACTTAATACAATCTTTATAATCTTAGAACTCATTAAATTTTTAATTCAAAGTTGCACTGCTAATGAAAAGACATAACATTAACACCTGCAAAAAATACTCCATCGAATTTCTTGAAATCCTTTTGTCCTTGAATAGGCTTGAAGGGTGACAAATATATTTCAATGCAAAGAGGTGCAAGAGACGATAAAGTGCACAGAAGACAAAAAACTTATCTCTCAATATATTCATCATTATGAATGTAAATTTTAAAAACAGCATTTATGTATATGTTCTTTTCAAAATAATACTGAAGATAATTTTCGAGCGTTAATTACTTCGGAAGTTATTCAGGAAAAAACGGCCAAAATTCGCTTAATTTTTAAATAATTAAAATTTAAATAAAAAATTGGAAAAAATGGCTCCGAGGTGCACATTCCCACCCTCCAAAGTATACCTGTACCAAATTTGGTAACTCTAAGTTCAACGGTCTGTTCTGTAGACCGCCAACAGACGCACATACTTTATCTTTTATTATTAGTAGAGATAGAGATGCAGCAGCATTTTGCGAGCTCTGTATGCAATGTACTCTTTTAGCGTTTTTGTTCCTGGGTTTTTGGCTTTTTTGCTATTAGTTGTTTATTTTGGTTTACTGTGTTTTCTATGTGTTTTTAACGTAAACGTGTCATCCAGTGGCGCAGCAATGGAGAGGGGGGGGGGCGATGAAGTCTCTTGTATTACAGACCGAATATTAGCATATGCATTCACTTTTTAAGCGATATGTGAAAAGAAGGATGAAAGATATTATTAAGCCCCAGGAGCTATGTACCATTGCTACGCTCTGGTCTCATCTGACTACATGTTGTTGCACGCTCGTTTATGACTTCATATTCTTTTTCCACCTGCAAAATGCACAATGCATTTCAAAATTAAATTATTGCTGCATCTTATGAGCAGGAATCGACTCCATTAAATCTATTACAGTCCTACTGCACATGAAATCAATATGTTTTTAAATTAAATTAAATTGTCAACTATTCTCGAACAATTGTGAGAAATCAGACGACATTGGAATCGGGAGACAAAAACGGCTTAAATCTCTTTAAGCGCTGAGTAGAGCGATCTTACTGAGCATGCCCGCCATTCCAGAAATAAGCGGAGTTGAGTTTTCAATTCGTTTTAAAAAGTGAATTCCACGCCGAGGAAGGTTATCAATGAATTAATTACTGCTCGTGTGGCAGCACAGGTGCATTCATCCTCCAGGTCGGCTCTCCACTCCAGCGGCGGATGTTTAACATTCTCGGACTTTGGACACGCAAACAATCTCTTATCGCTGGAACTTTCCCAAAATGTCATCTTCGCGCTTTTATGAATGGGGAGCCTTTCTGTGAATGGCGCTCGCAAAATCTCTAAATCGGGCATCGATTTACGTGATCGCTTGATTCCCCGAAAATGTTGCGTAAATTAAATCGTGCAAAAAATGCAAAGGGAAAGGTTGCTGACCACCTTAGCATTTTTTAACGTACAGTGATAGAGAAGTCATTTGAATAAAAAAAAAATCTAGTAGACTTTTTTGGAGTGTATTTATCTTCAAAACAAAATAATTGATGTTTTAAGAAATGCACTTTAAAGTACTAAAAAAGACATGAAAATTGTGTTATTTGTCGAATTGAGGACCCTGGTTTCCAGATAGGACCACTGGTTTCCAGATAGGACCACTGGTTTGTTGATAGGACCACTGGTTTCCAGATAGTTTTCTGGGCTATTCTTCTAGTTCAATATGATTGTTACATTGATTTAAACAGTCTAATTTAGGCAGCTGTTTGGTGTCCAATCTGAGCAACTGTTGGACAACAACAAAAATAAAAATTCACCTATCCTCAATTGGTATGGGAAAAACCTACAAGTTTGAACCGAAAACCGTTTTTTTTTTGTTTCGGTTAACCAGTTTTTCGGTTATTTTTTTGCCCGGTTTAAACCGGTTATTTTTTTTAATCCAACAACCGTGTCGGAAGATAGGCTCGATTTTAGGTTCGACTAGACTAAAATTTACCAAGAAATAAAGCTTTGAATTTCATCATCTTTGGCCAATCACCGACAACCGCTTCCTCGAGGCGTCTTGGCGGATTACCGAAAGAGTCTTTATAAGCAGACGAATATTGGCCAATGGGTTGATTTCCTTCAGAAACGATACTAATAAAAAATTTTGTCTGTAAACGGCGGCGTCTGTTTTTTGTAGCCAAAAATCTTTTTATCTTTAGTCGGAAGTTCTGTGACTTCCGAAAGATTAATAGTATCTACTTTAAATGACGTTGTTTCCGATGAGAGGTGTCTACTCACGGATCAACACATTGCTGAAAGAATCTTTATGAGCAGATTAGTTGATAAATTGTTGGCCAATGAATTAATTTCTTGTGAAAACAATGTTAATAAAAAAATTTGTGCATAATACTTACTTATTGCAATAATTACTCATTTATTATTATTACATATTGTTTTAATCACTTATTTATAATCGTTACTTATTACATTAATTAATTATTGTATTAATACTTACTTATTTTATATTATCATTAATAAAAAATTCTGTCCACAAACGTTGCTTAAAAAAACTCACCCGAAAACCGGTTATTTTGTGCGGTTTTAACCGCCAGGTTAAACCGTTTTTTTTTTTAAATACCACCATCCCTAATCCTCAAATTATATCAGTTGCATTATTACATTAAATTATAGCCAAACAAATTTCCTTTCTGAGGATGTAATAACCTATTTTGCTTTTTTCTTCAAAACGGCGTGAAGACTATTAGTCTGCTAAAATATCTAGTTTGTGATATCTAAATATTAACCCTCTGAGTGCGTATCCAGCGATTCCCGCGGATTGGAAGCAAGTCTCAATTCTGCTGCATCCTGCGATTTTCACAAGCTCATGTGTTTACTTAGTACTTTTATAGCGTCGTATCTATACTTATAAAAGGCAATGTTTTTTTTTTTGTGTGTGTGTGTGTGTGCGTGTGTGTGTGTGCGTGCGATGTCCAGACGAATCTATCGCACTTACAACCTTGAAATTTGGCACACAGGTAGTCGTAATGGTGACTGAATGCACCTCGAAGCCGAAATTTTAAAATTTAATCTAGAAATTTTTTTATTTAATGTTTTGTGTTATTTCGGTTGATTTTTCGCACTAATTTCTCAATAGAATAGTTTCGAATAAGTTTACGACAAAAATATATACACCATCGGAAAGAGTATGCGATTTCCGTTCTAATGAAGTTATTTTTGGATTTCTAACGTAATTTACTGAATTTTGAAAAATTTTTGAAAAATAGTCACTTTTATGGTAATTTTTAATAAAGATTTCTTTAAATTATCGCATCTGACGTTCTAACATCTCTATAATTTTCATTTTTTTTCAGCCTACAAATGGAACGTTTATGTCGGATTTAAAACAAGAACTATTAAAATATCTTTTTTCGTTTTTGAAAAATTAATTTTTCCCTGATCGGTTCAAACAATTTTTTTCGTAACGAGATTTAACAGCGAGAGATTCTCCGGACCATCCCACAATGCATTGTTGCAACGTGACCTTCTTCGCGGCAGGTGACGTCATTCGCAAAGAAAAATAAGCGGGAATATCAATAATGTGTATTTTTTGTTTTGATTTTGTTTTGAAAAGTTTTCGTGCCATTGTGGGCACTTTTTTTCACCCGCTTTTTTGGAGTCTTGATTCCACGGGCAACGCCGTGCGCGTACTGCTAGTTTTATTAAACCAACCATTACCCGCCGGGGGTGCCCCGCGGGACTGGGGAAAAAATGCCAACAATGACACGAAAAAGTTTTGAAAACAAAATCAAAGCAAAAGATACACATTATTGATTTTCACTGACATTTATCAAAACAGAAATGTATATATTATTGAGATGACGATGACGCGAATGTAATGACGTCACCTGCCGCAAGGAAGGTCAAGCAGCAACCAATGAAATTGCAACAACGCGTGCTGGAATCGTCCGGAGAAATCTCGCTGTTAATCTCGCTAGCAAAAAAACTGTTTGAACTGATCAGGGAAAAATTAATTTAAAAAAACGAAAAAAGCTATTTTAACAGTTCTTGTTTTAAATCCGACATAAACGTTCCAGTTATCATCTGGAAAGAAAAGAGATGTTATAACGTCAGATGCGATAATTTAAAGAAATCTTTATTAAAAATTACCATAAAAGTGACTATTTTTCAAAAATTTCTCCAAATTCAGTAAATTACGTTAGACGTATGAAACAAACTTCATTAGAACGGAAATCGTTTGTTCTTTTCGATGGTGTAACTGTTTTTTTCGTACAATTATTCGAAGCCCTTATATTGAGAAATGAGCGCAAAAAATCACCCAAAATAACAAAATATTAAATAAAAAAATTTCTAGATTAAATTTTAAAATCCCGGCTTCGAGGTGCATTCAGTCACCATTACGACTACCTGTGTGCCAAATTTCATGGCTGTAAGTGCGATAGATTCGTCTGGACATCGCAGACACATACACGTGCACACAAACATTGCCTTTCATAAGTATAGACTAATAAAGCTTTGCATATAAATAACAACTCGCTTGGTTCAACGGTATTTGAACACGTTTGCAAACTTTGTATATAAATAGTTATTTTTAAAAAATTACACAGTCAGAGGGTTAACAATTGCTATCTAACTGTAACCACGTAAAGCTTTCTCTAGAAAAAAATCCTTATAAACCACGTTTACACTGTTGCGACATAAGTTGCCCATTTTAGGGCCTAAATATTTACTTGAATTGAAGTTAACGCACAGATCTAATCTCGGAGGCTATACAAATTCGATATCTCTCCTATAGTACATATAAAATTTTCATATGAAATTGATTGGCATATTTTTTCCCTTGATGAATTAAAGAAATTATTTTAGGGAAAGTTACGGAAGTTACGGAATTCCACCTGATTCTAAAAACTTTGCATCTTCTCATTATAATTACAAAATAAATATAAATACTAATAAAGGAAATTTTTAATTGTGGAAGAGTTAAAAATACAAAAATAATAACAGACAACGATAAGAAGTAAGAATCCGGTGGATGACTTCATCAAAGGCCATTCATCCATGCAGATTCAAAACTAGAATAGGTTTTTTGTAGAGGAAAAAGACTTTAAGGTCTGAATTTAATATTAATTTCCTCTAAGGCCTGAACCCATTCCGGAATATATTGGAAAGAAAAACGTTTATCCACAAAGAAGAAATTAAAAACAGTCATCATAATTACAGTTTTAAAAGTATGTGCATACTGCTTTATGTTCTTTAGTTGATTACACATGTCCTATTTTTGATTTCTTGATTTGTATTTACTCTACTACAGCTATTAATAATTTATCCGAACAGAGGTGTTTTATTTCCAATTATGAAGATATGGTAAGAGCTGTTTTAAAAAATTCACAATGGACAATGAAAAAATTGTTCCAAATACGTTTTTATAACTTTCAGTTATGTAATTCACCTCAAGTGTTTGTCTTTTCTTGCTCACGTGTTTTCTGCACGTGTTTGCTCATTTTAAACTGCAATTCCAATATCGTGTAAATGGAAGTTCTTTTTCAGTTTTTCAAGAATGTTAAATTTAAATAGTCTAATCTGAATACTGTCTAAATAGAGGGTTAATAGTATAACAATGGATTTCACATTCAAATTCTTTTTAAGTTTCAAGGACCATTTGATTAAAACAGGGATGGCGCCAGCGGGGGAGGGAGGAGCAACTGCCCCCCCCCGTCGGCGAGGAATGAAGACTTTCCTCGGCAAGATTCTTTACTGTTTCGGGAGCTGTGGAAACCTGGGTATCAAGGAATCTAATAATTTAAATCCCATCTTTAAGTTATCATTTAGTAAACGGTCGGGACAACCTATTTGTGTCCGAATTTGTCTTCTTATTAACGTTAAGTCAACAGAAAGACCGAGATGTGTTTCACTTGTCGTCCATTCGGCCTGTCGTTCGCACCACATTTGACCGAATAACCGACAAGGCGACCAATAAATCCGACTGTTTTCTGTCGGCGGCTAAGAAATCGAAAAGACTGATGAAAATTTGTATGTTTTGTTGCTTCCATTGACTGTTTCGATCACTTGTCGGTGGAATTATGAGGGAAAAATAAAGTATCTGTATTATACAAAAGTGTGGAGAAATACAGCGTTCAATCCTCTCAACGACAATTGTTATTTTCAGCGAGGAATTTTTCAGCACATAGACATAATATTAAAATAACTTCTATTAACGGCCACTCAAACCCCTCTGAGCGGTAGCCTGTTCAACTTCAATTAAATAAATTCTTTTCGTCTCTCGGAAAATAGACCTTGTATTAATAGAAAATGGAGGAAAGAAAGAACAAAAAATTCATACATTAAAAAAACAGCGGAAATCAAATCGAAATGAATTATTCCTTTCCAATGTGAAGAGAAAAGTGAGAGTCCAATGTGAAGCCAATAGTATTAAATATGTAGAAATGCATTTATAGGTTTAAAAATAAGTTAATACGTAATTATTTTCACTTGTTTCGGCTATTATTTTATTTTTTTGAGATTTAAGTAAAAATCTGCAAATTTTTATCCAATGTCAGTGCATTACACCTCATTTGCTACGAGATTTATGTGATCTTTATTCTTCATTTTCTATTATTGCTTGTCGTTCCTTCAGAAAATTCTTACTGCAACGATATTATACAAATAGTTAACTATTCCAAATAATTAATTATTACAATTGAATTCGCTAATTAATACTTAATTACTTTAACTAAATATAAAATTAATTATTGTGTCTTTTTTAATTTACCTGAATTAGAGAAATTTTGCTTGCCCCCCTCGTCTGACATGCCTTGACCCCCCGTCGGAAAATTTCTGGCGCCGCATCTGGATTAAAATAATAATAATAATAGTAAAAGATTGAACAACGTTGTTCCTCTCCAACATTATCAATGCGCCATATTTATCAGATATGCATTCAATCGATATCAGCATGATGAGATATAACGATATTAAAGTTAAATAACAAGCCAGTACACGCGTACTTGTTCTGAACGGAGGAGATTCACGTGACGTTGCCGTGTCATGGGCGCCCAAACCCGGGGGCAAGGTGGTCCGCCCCCCCCTAGCTCTCAGGGAAAGGAAAAAAATACAGTAGAGTCTCCATAATTCGAGGTAGACGGGACCGGGCCTACCTCGAACTATCGAAAACTCGAATTATCGAAATCATAAAATTTATTAAATAAATAAATGGAAATAAAAACAATTTTTAAATTTCAGTGTAGTATATATCCACTGCGCATGTTTTCTAAATCTAACTGCACTGCGACATCACGTCCTTTTCTCGCATTGTGGATTCCACAATTAAATTTGAGTGCGTCATATGATATGTTTCAGTGAACATGAATTGACCCCATAGTGATTGTGCATATGATTTGGAATTCTGCGAGTTGAGTGTGTATTCTGATTGACAAGTTTCTTATGATCTGTTCAAATTTTTTACTCAATCTGACCTCTGAGTACTGAGTGGTCAGTTGACAATGTCTGGATTAGCTCATAGCTCCGGCCTTAAAAATTCGAATTTCTTCCGTTTTTTTTTTAAATTTCCTATTCATCCCCTTTTTACTTTCTAGTATACAAAGTATTGTAATCGTCAAAAAATTCGAACTCGAGATTTTGACGAATCTCCACGTTTTAGGTCTCCCTGAGTCCGGAAAACACAATTTTGGAATTACGTCTGTCTGGCAGAGAACAAGATGACTCGAAAACGCTAGAGCTACTTGGATGAATTTTGGTATGATCTTGACACATAATTTGTAGGTTTCTATCAAATTTTGGACAAAATCCGTCAACTGGAAGTATGTCTGTCTGTCCGTGTTCATGTGAACTCTATAACTCAAAAACTTAAATAGCTAGATGGATAAAATTTGGTACACAGTTTTTTCATCAGAAATGTATGTCCGTATAAAATTTTGGGCCAAGTTCGTCAAAGGGTTGACCTTCTATCGGTCTGTATAATCGCATACTTTTGAACGCCATAACTTCTTTAAAAAATTACTTAGATAAATGAAATTTCGTATGTAGTCTTGAAACCCTAATTTTAGATTTGTCTCCAATTTTTCGTTTAAATCGGTGAAAAAAAGACGTTGAAATTACCTATTCGGTTTTTTTTCTCCATTCTACGGAAGAAAAAAAAGCTGCGAACGCTAGAGCGAGTGTTTTCCCCACCTTAGGGAATACCGCACACTTTCCGGCGTGCAGTGTATTCCCCCCCCCTACCTGTGTTATTCGTATGCGAGAAAATTTTGGGGAGGTCACTCCCGCTGCTTACTTTCTCGCATACGAAATAAGGGTCGCGGTTGCCCAATGCTGAAATCTCATCTTCAGGGTCGGGGTGTTCCCGACTCACAATTCCACATATATGGGCCTGTTGCACGCAAAATCATACGTAGGGGGCCAAACTTCCTCCCGCTGGTGTGGTGCGGAAGTTTGGAGAGGGACGTACAAGCTCAGGTTCGTCCTCGTCATCTAACCGCTGTTCAAAATTACTAGGTCAGTCCCCCAAATTGCCCCCGTGTGTTGCTTCAAAACGGGACGTTGATATAATTAAACTGAACTAAACTCTCATACGAAGTATGAGAACGAAAGTATTGTTATAGTCAAGCGAATCGACTTCGATGTGTTGTTATTCTCCAAAGTTTAGATCTCTCCATTTTTGGAAAAATATCGCTTCTGTGAACACAATGACTCAAAACTGGAATGAGATAGACTAAAGAAGTCTGGTATATGAATTTTACACCCAAATAGTTTATCTGTATTAAATTGTGGACCAACTCCATCAAAAGGTTGATCGTCTGTCGGTCTGTCTATTCGTGCCCTGCGACCGCGTAAACACAGTAAAGCAGGGTTTACACGAGGCCAATATTGTCTCGACAGTAAATTCACGCATGCGCGGAAAGAAGATCAGGCAGGCGAAAAAAGAGTGGACAATGGCAAGTACTTGCCTCGAAATCAAGATTTACACGATCCAATATTGTCTCGATAATAAATTCACGCGTGCATGGAAAGAAGATCAGGTTTACGCAGAAAAGATAACGCATGCGCAGAAAGAGCGGTCAATGCCAAGTTCTTGTCCCCACGGGACAACTACATGCTATTATCCGACAATATTGACTTCGCTTAAACCCACCTGAAGGGACAACTACATGCCGTTCTCAACCTCTTTTTCTCTTTCTGAGTATGAGTGAACTTATTGTCGAGACAATACTGGCCTCGTGTAAACTCTGCTTTACTCAAAAACGCAAAGAATTAGATTTATGAAATTTTGGTATGGCTTAATAACTAGAGTTGTAGATGTGAACCAAATTTTCCAAAGGGTTCGTTACCTGTCGATCTGTCTATCCGTGTGTATATGAACGCATTAGCTTAAATACGCAACAAGCTAGATAAATAAAATGATTCATAACAATTGGTTAGTGCACAGTGCCTCCCTTCTAAACTGCGGTGTCTGACAAGTAATTAGCGACACTTTTGCTCAGCATTTCGCCCATTAGTAGCTAATGATTTGTCCAACAAAAAAACCGGAGGTGCGCACCGAGCTTTAGGCAAAGTACATACATGCGATTTGTCTTGGGCAAATCATTAGCGACAAAATACCGGAGAAACGCCCAGTGGCTTGAAGCACATTGATATCAGTTGGGTAGTGCACGTACCCCTTCCCGTCGAGCTGTCGGACAAGTCATTAGTGACGCATGTACTCTACAAGAGGTACACGTACAATGCCCAACTGATACGACTGCCCTAAAGCCGATTATCGCTTCTCCGGCATTTTGCTGCTAATGTCTTGTCCGACACAAATCGCATGTGTGTACCTGGCCTTAGGCCCGGTCCACACCAGCCGATTTGTGTCGTTGAGGCTATAAAAATAACAATAGGAACCCCCATTCCCCCTGTGGAGACACAAACAGGCATGGTATTGTTATATTTTACTGCTCAACGACACAAAGCGGCTTAAGTATCATAGATTCGTCTGGGCATCGCGCGCACACGCACACAAACATTGCCTTTTATAAGTGTAGATTTCCATGTACTATACCAAAGGTATTGTGGAACTTGCGCACAGTCGCATTTGCGATAAGTCGTTAAGTAGTGTTCTTTGCGCACAAGCGTTGGAAAGGTTGCAGTATTGTAAACTTTATCGATGTCTATATGATTTGCCTTGGCTTTGACACACTGAAAACCTTGGACATATGGCAATCAATCAATGTCGGTAGAAGAATGACACTTCGTGCCCCTGATAACACAATGATGCTTCCGTGGGAAAATGCTAAGGACCTTAATAAGTGTTATTTTCAAACAAGTGACTAATACAGATATAATTTAAATTAAACAATAGATAATCCATATAAATTAATCGTTATATTAAATAAATAGAAAATACATGAATAATGTAATTATAAATTTTCCCTTGTGAAAATGGTGATTATCTCATAGAAAAAAACCCTCACACATTAATCACTCTCTTAAGCATGCATTCTCTATTGCCCCTTAAATTCTCCTACCAAAGGTAACTGCGATCCAGTAAACCTACAATGTGTGCGCAAATTCCACTAGTTAATGATGTGCGGAAATGCGCCTGTGCGCATCGGACACAGAACCATACCAAACTGCACGATGTAATAAATAGCAAAATACAATGAATTATTTTACTATACGAAATTCGTTTCAAGGCCCCGCTTTCGATCGGGCCATCTGTGGCCCTAAGACACCTAGAAATAAATGTCTATTTCGTCATTCGCTGGTGGTGTGATCGCCGCCAGTTTTCGGCATTTCAATTTGAGTTGTCACTTACTATGGGAGGCCACACAAACTCTTTCACAAGGCCGTCAAATACTCCAGGGTCTACCGCAAAAGCAAATCGATACATTTGCATCAGCTTCACATTGCTCACGAATTCACCAACAAAAGTGATGTCGACGGCTGACTGCATCTCGGGGAAGCAGAGAGATAAGTTGCTTTCCCAATCAAAGCAATGCCGAAGACGTTACCATCTTTCCAAAGCAATCAAGATTCTTCCTATCTGCCTGGAACAATTAAAATTCCTCCTTAACCGTGGTCCCAATCTCTTTGTCCCACATTAAGATATCAAAACTAACAGTGAGAATGTTTTCAAGTCTGAAGCTGGCAGAACGGGTATGCTCAAAGCAGCCCATCCAAGACATATCCATCTTTCCGGCGCAATCAAGATTCTTCCTAACTGCCTGGAACAATTAAAATTCCTCCTTATCGTGGTCACGATGTCTCTGTACAACATTAAGATATCGAAAGTAACAGTGAGAATGTTTTCAAGTCTTAAGCTGGCAGAACGGGAATGCTCGAAGCAGCCCATTCAAGACATAAAGACGGCGGCAGTCGCAAAACAACACGGTGTGAGGTAACTTTTGAAAGAGATAAACAGGGACAAAGTATTGCCTACATTATGGAAATTTGTACGACCCAGCCTGCTCTAGACAGTCTGACAGCCGTGTCTTCCGATAGGATCAGGAACCTTGGATCAGACTGCAACTTTTGATTTTTCGGCAGTGGCCAGCCATTGGGTGCGCCGAGGAGACATATTATTTGTGGCTTTATTTCATGCTAACTATGAGGGGGGGAACTATGCCCCGGGTCTTATTTACCCTTGCTGCGCCACTGTTTTTACTTTCTCGTATACGAAGTGTACGAAGAGAAAGTATTGTAATCGTCAAAAAGTTCGAACTCGAGATTTTGACGAATCTACACATTTTAGACCTCCCTGAGTCCGAAAAACACAATTTTGGAATTATGTCTGTCTGTAAACACGATAGTTCGAAAACTATTAAAGCTACATGGATGAAATGTGGTATATGGTCTTGACACATAATGTGTAGGCTTCTGTCAAATTTTGGACAAAATCCGTCTACGGGAAGTCTGTCTGCCTGTCTGTCCTCACAAAATTAAATATTTAGGTGGATAAAATTTGGTGCACAGTTTTATCATTCGGAATGTAGGTTTGTTTCAAATTTTGGACCAAATCCGTCAAAGGGTTGACTGTCTGTCTGTATAATCGCATACTTTTGAACGCAATAACTTCTTTAAAAAATTACTTTGATAAATGAAATTTGGTAGGTGGTCTTCTTACCTTAATGGTAGATTTGTATCCAATTTTTGTGTCAATCGGTTAAAAAAACGACGTTCAAATTGCAAATTTCGTTTTCTTTATCTTACACCCCGCCCTATTGGTAATCACGACGGTTTCTAATTCCACTTCCGAGTTGGACGACCTTCGGAAATCGTGGTATGACGTTTCGCTTATTTTTTTCCCCACTGCGTTTGGGGTTCTTGTTCGTTTTACTGCTTTTAGCCTATTTTTTTTCTCTACATTTGTTAGGAGTATACGAGAAAGTTTAGGGAGACCACTCCCAGTGTTTTTTTTTTTTTTTTTTGCATGTCATCCTCAAAAAAATTGGTTTTAGTATCTCGAGTATAAAAGATTAAAATTTAAAAGTAATTTGAAATGAAATGGTTAAAAAAAGTACAAAATTTTTTTAACACAATTTGTAACACAAAATTTGTCAGGCTCAGGAAAATTAACTTGTGACACATTGATCTGCTAACGGATATGAAAACATGAAAGAAATCCCAAGAATACCTTCGGAAATGTAAACGATGCTTCATTTTAGTTTCAGTCAGTTCGAATACACAGCCCTTATAAATCAAATGAAAGTTCTGGAAACAATTTTTAAAAATAATAAACTCGGGGCCCCTGAAAGTTGAGGGGCCCATAGACAGTTGCCTACATTGCATATTTAGTAATCCGGCCCTGATTACAACCAAATTTCTTTCTGGCGTAAATCTGGACATTTTGATTATCCGGGCAAAAGTCCGGACGTATAGTAACTCTAGATTCGACGTATGTTTTCTTTTGCAAAGTCAAGTTTACATAGTTTTTTCACATAATTAACAGACGTTTCTAATCCGTATACTTCTGCTCTTTTATTGTAAATCTGTATGAAGACAAAAGTTGAAAAATATACTCCGTATACTTCTGCTCTTTTATCGTAAATCTGTATGAAGACAAACGTTGAAAAATATACTAATCTCCCATGCAGTCAGCTTTCTACTAATAAATTGTTTGATTAAAAGAATATGATTACTGAATCCTTTCTTACAGCTGATTGAATGCAACTTAGGCCCGGTGCACACCAGCCAATTTGTGTCGTTGAGCAGTAAAATATAACAATAGTAACCCACGTGCCCCCTTTGTGGCTACTAAAAATACCAAAAACGTGCTTACGTGATATTTGAACGGCCCCTTTCGCAATGCACACCAATTATTGGTGAGAGCTGCACCAATTTAATTTTGGACGTGTTGCGCATCTAGCATGAGGAACCAGTGGGAGTGGTCTCCCCTAAACCTTCTCGTATACCCCTAATACATGTAGAGAAAAAAATAAGCTAAAAGGCAGTAAAACGAACAAGATCCCCTAACGCAGTGGAGAAAAAAAAAAGCGAAACGTCATACCATTATTTCCGAAGGTCGTCCAACGCGGAAGTGGAATCAGAAGCCAGCGTGATTACCAATAGGGCTGGGTGTAGATAAAGAAAACGAAATTTTCAATTTGAACGCCCTTTTTTTAACCGATTGACACAAAAATTGGACACAAATCTACCATTAAAGTAAGAAGGTCACATACCAAATTTCGTTTATCAAAGTAATTTTTTTAAAGAAAGTATCGCGTTCAAAAATATGGATTATACAGACCGACAGACAATCAACCCTTTGAGGATTTGGTCCAAAATTTGATACAAATTTACATTCTTGATGATAACCAGCGGGAGTAGCCTCCCCGAAACGTTCTCGCATACGACCAGTAATGTGGGGTGCATAAACACCCAGTGGGTAGGTAAATATTCTTGGGGTATTTACAAAAGGCCTGGTTATTTTGAGAAAATAATTATGAATGGTGATTTACAATGAAACATGAATTTCCCAAAAACTAATATTTTGCAAAAAAAAAAATTGCGTATGTTGTAAATTTTTACGCGTGCTGAGGTACCACAACTTTATTTAACGTTTTTGAGTACGAAATCTTATTACAGATATCACGCAAGATTTCCCCATACCTTCCAGCTGGAGAATGTCAGAACGAAGTTAAGGTTCAGGGGGTTGCCATAATTTCCGAAGCGCGTGTGAGCGACTCGCTACAATTTAATTCGTAAACCGCCAAGGTCAAACGCCAACTATACTAACTTGAATGAAATAAGCGAAACGCTCGCCAACACAGTCGTAATGTGCATTTTGAACTAAATATGCAATTTGAACACCTGTTTTTTAACCGATTGAAATGAAAATTGGGCACAGATCTATAATTAATGTTAGCATCCGTGATAGCAAGTTTTATTTATCTAAGCCAAAGGGCTTATGATATACAAGTATGCGATTATACAGACCGACAGACAGTCAACTCTTAGACGGATTTGGCCCAAAATTTGATACAAACCTACATTCCTGATGATAAAAATGAGTACCAAAATTTATCCATCTAGCTATTCAAGTTTGTGAGTTATCGCGTTCACATGAACGTGGACAGACAGACAGACGGACTTCCCATGGAGGGATTTTATCCAAAAATTCATAGAAACCTACAAATTATGTGTAAAGATCACTTACCAAATTTCATCGCTCTATCTCTAATAGTTTTAGAGTTATCATGTTCACAGACAAACAGACATAATTCCAAAATTGTGTTTTTCGGACTGAGGGAGGTCTAAAACGTGGAGATTCATCAAAATCTCGAGTTCAAATTTTTTGACGATTACAATACTTTCTCTTTGTATATTTCCTATACTAGAAAGTAAAAAGAATTTGGAGTTACAGCACAGCAGTTAGATGTTAGATGACGTTTCTCATGTGACCACGACGTCACGTGAATTGACTAACTGACAAATCCATACTAAGATTAATGCAGCGTTTCTCACATGCGTGTATTGTATATCTCTCTCCCATCGTTTGTCTTCTTGCAAACAAATCTGGAATTTTTTAATTAATTAATATTGGAGTTCCTTTTGTGCAATTTAAATTTTTATTCCCTCTGGTGTCACTTTATATTCATATTTCTACGAGTGTTTAGCTTGTCGTCAACAGAATTTTGTTTTTTATAACAGCTTTAGGTATCATATGGTTTTAATAATTTCTGAATTCTTATTATTTTTTCTTTTCCGCAATAGTTTGCAACAAAGAAAAAAATAAATAAGTAATAATTAATAAATAATTAATACAATACACAATTTAATTAATATTTTAATTTTTTGTACCATTTAAATTTTTAGTCCCTTTGTGTCACTCTATATTCATATTTCTACGAGTGGTACTTAGTTTTTCATGAACAGAGTTTTAAATATTATATGGTTTTAAAAATTTCTCAATTCTTCTTATTTTTTTTCTTTGTTGCAATAGTTTGGTTTCAATAATTTTCCAATTCTTACTTTTTCCCTTTTTTGAAACTTTATTTTTTTCATGTCTTTCACCCCCTTGTCCCAGTCTTTGTCATATCATTACATTAATGCATTTCAAACTGGCTATTTTCGAGTACTATTTTCTTTTCTACGAAACAGTTCGCAAAGGTGACCTTGCTTCTGACGAAGGAAACGATTTGGGAGGTTGTTAGGGGTTGCTGGGGTAGTCGAAGGTCACTTTGAACAACAATGTGTTTTGAAAGGGTCGAAGGGTCTAGGAGGGGTGTCAAAGTGTGGCATAAAATTCTAAAATCTGCCTGCAGGATCTTTTGCTAGCACTTGAGGAAGGGGAAAAAATTTAAGACATCAGAATACAAGGAATATACAATTATTTATTAATGTTTGGTAATTCAAAATTATAGTAATAAAAAAAAAAACAGAATTTAAAAAAACTGCCAAAGTTTTTAATTTTAGTTTGAACTGGAGCCTGGATAAGGAGTAAGCAGTGTAAATATTGAATTGACAGAATGATGCCAGCTTTTCCGATTACGTCAAATTTTCTCAATTACAACCAATTTTTTCCGCATTCACTGACGTAATTCCAGACATTTTGAAGATCCGGACACTAGTCCGGACGTGAGCTGGAAATCCGGTCTGTCCGGACGAAATCCGAAATGCTACAAAAAATTCATAAATCGATTCATTTTCTGAAATGAACATATGTGAATAATCATAATATAAATAACAGTCATTGTGGGTATGTATGTTCCACATCTCCTAAAGAATTGGACCGATTTCAACCAAACGTTGCACACTTATTATTTAAGACAAAAGAAAGAATACTGTCAACTTTTTGAATTGCAAAAGTTAATTAAATTTTCAGTTAATTAGAAATTAACCGAAATGTCGACGTTTTTCTGCAATAATGTCAGAGCAAATTATCCAACAAGAAAATATTTTTATATCATCTTAAAATTCAACACTTTATCTTTTTAATGAAACCAGTTTCATTTCCGTACAATTTTTCCTTAAATTTTTATTAATTATTCAAAATTAGATTTAGAACGCAATTTGTATTCATCATCTTTAAGACGCATTTCTGTTGCAAGACTTTGAACTATTCTTGCTTTATTTTTTGGTGTTTCTGTTTTATTTTTGTAAATAATTTTGGCAACGTTTTATTTTATATTGATTTTAAGCGAATTTGTCTATTTAATCTATATATTTAAAACAGAAGCGTCAATTTTTTTGTATGGTGTAGAAATCCAAATTATTCAATAAAATTTCTTCAAATATTATGGAGCATAAGGAAGGTTTTAGTGAAGGTTTCGTGACAATTAATTAAATAGTTGTTTTTTTATTAATTGAAAACTATGTTTCCCCTGCGCATGCGCAGTTCAAGTTCTTCTACTAACGGACACAGTAGGTTAAACAATATTAATAGCTTTTGGAGAAAATTAACTTTCAACTGTTTTTAAAAATCGTTTGGTTCAACTGATATTCTCATTTCAATTAAAAACCGTTTCAGACTATAAAAGGATTTTGTGAATTCTGTAAAAGTAATTTTTACATTACAAATATTAGACGTGAAAGTATTTTTATTCAGAGTAATGCCGAGCATATCGGCTAGTTAGGCTTATAAAAACGAGCATGTATGGTCAATGGATTTTTTATGATATTATTGAGATTTTCATAATAATGCACTTCAGAGTTGATTTTTTTTAATTGGAAGACTTACAAGATAAGGTATAAAATATTATTTACCTAAAGAAAACACAAAATTGGAGAAAAATGAAAGAAATTTTCATGGTTAAAATTTATAGGTGTAAAATGTGTTAAAATTTTGTCTTCTCATAAATGCAGAATTTTCTCAGATTAAGAAAGTTCAGATTCCAGATTACATTAATGTAGGAAACAGACTAATAAAAAAATGAGGAACAATATAGGAGTTTTTACGATAGTAGCTGTTTTTCATCTCAAAGAGGCGTTATTCAAAATGCCTAAATAATATAATAGCTGCAGCGAGGATCATGACATTAAATAGAAATGCTGACACAAAACTATTCCTTGTTTATCCATTTTTGTGTGAGACTAGAGAGTATTTTTGTACAAACAATTACTGGGAAAATAGTCGATTCTAGTTCATAAAAAGACTTTCAAGATTTTAACACACCCATCTAGTGGTACCAATCTCAATGCTTCGTTGCGGTTTATCTACAACAGTTGGAAGCGGTTAGTTTTATATGGTAGTATTGAAAACGAGAGGAAAAGTTGTTATTTACGTCTTATCTTCTCAATGATCTGAAACCGCAAACCTAAAATCAGTCCCGTTTTCCGTCAACTCCATTCACAAAAACAACCATCCCAAAATCCATTAGGTCGCATTTCCTCCAGAAATTACTCCAGCCATGAGTAAACCCTTTTATTACTTAAATATCGTCTGCAGAGTGACGTTGAACTGCTCCATGACTAACTGCAGGATGATGATCGTTGGGTTATTAGGGTTGATGAGAATATGCCAATCAAAGAAGAAAACAGAGAGGCGCAAAGACAATGACTCTAACACTTTATTGGTGTGTTGAACTTCATGTTGATAGACTGTCATTCAGTTGATGCAGATAAATATTCATTCTGTTCCTACTGGTATCGTAAAACGTTGTTTTTTTGGAATGAAAAGGTCACACACCCTATCTTTGATAGAGTTATCAATACTCTATTCTGCAGTTATTTTATTCTACTACATTAATTTTTAGAAATAAAGTTTTGATAACCCTTTATACTATTTTATTTCTTAGTTAATAAAAAGTTGACATTATGGGGAAAATAATTTTTCAGCTGCGATAAAATTAAAACAAAGAAACGATGCAATAATTTGTGATTTATTAGTTGTTTAAGAATACCAGTGAGATAGCAAAATTAAAAGAAGCGTTTCAACAACAAATAATAGATATTTTAGAAAACACGATACATTTCATAAACATTAAAAACGTGTTATTTAATAAAATATTTGATTACTAAGTTGCTGAAAAAAAAATTTAATAAAAGTCGTTTAGAAAACGTTTATAATTGTTGCTGAAGCTGACATCAATAACAGCAAGCGATAAAAATGGTAATTTATCGTCTGTACAGCAAACGATAAAAATCATTATTTTTCGTTTGTTGTTACCGATATCTTTTCCTTTTGCTTAAGAATACCTTCTAGATGATAAAAATATTTCAAGCAACAAGGAAAAAGAAGAGATTGTACTTTAAAAAGTTGGCTTAGAAAACGCTTATGATTAGAAAAAGCAAAAGCACTGAAAGTTAAAAATGACTGTTTAACACAAAAATTCTGCCAAATTTTCATTTTATAGCGGAAAAGGAAGACAAAGATAAAAAAAAAAAAAAGGAACTTTTGGATCCTATATTCGAACAGATAATCTGAAAAATAAAAATATTTTTGTTTCAACATGTTACTGCAAAGTTAAAAAAAGAAGTTATTTTTATTTTCACTTTAAGAAGAAAGAATTACATTACGAAGAGATTATGAGGCAATTCTTGGAAAAAAAAATACAGCATTAAACTCCCATTAAATTAATTTTAAAGAATTGTTCGAATTCGGTTAAAAAAGCAGAATGAAACACAATTAACATGTGCAGTAAAACGTATGTATTAATTGTCTTATATTCTGTGTCAAATATTTGCTTAATTTATTATAAAAAGTTAACTTCTGTGAAAAGTTAAAAATTTCCCTTATAGAAACTTCTGTAATTTTTAACATGAAAAATGTATCTAAACAGAACAGAAAGTGCAATTAAAAGAAGTTATGTTAGCAGTTCTCAGGAATAATTGATTTTCTTAAGAGAATATTACAATTCCGGAATGAGAATAACAAATATTAAATTTTCTATATTTGAGATTGAACTTTTTTTTTTGTTCTGGTTATAAAATTGCTGGTCGTATACAAATAAAGGATAAAAAAAAAATTCGATAAAAAGATATTTTTACTCAAAAAGTTAATTAAAAAGTAAATTTATTTTCGTCTTGTGACTGTATTCTGTTTTACAGAACATTTTGCTACCCATATTACAGCTCGATTTGCATTAAAGAAATGGAGATGTATTTTCTGAATTATTCTGAAATGAATTCAGTTCTAGAGGGCAATACTTTTACTTTATTCTCCTCTGCTAAATCAAAAGCAATAAATCGAATTCTATGTCTCGAACAATGACCTTGTTCATATTCTCTCCGAAGAGAGCGATTTGTCACGTGACACCTCTCCCACCCCTGCTGTTGCTTCAGATATCACCGCACTTTTACGCACATGCATCCGCAGATTTTGTGAATGGGCTGGCTGTGAGGAAGGGGGGAAGGGGAGGGAGACGGACGAACTCCAATAAGAATAGAATCCCTGGGAGACCTGTTGGCGCATGCGTAAGCCAGTATAGGAGCAGATTCTAGTAGTTATCGCCCTTTTGGCGAGGAGAGTTAAAAATTCTGAAACTTTGTTAATAATTCTTTCTTTCTTTTGGCTGGAATTTATTATTGGAAATTTGATTTCATTTATGCGTTAGTTAAGTTCAGTTATACTACGAACCGTACTCTTGAGTTAGAGACAAATTTCTTATAAAAAAAGAGCGTTTTTGTAATTCATTGTTCTATAAAGTAGCATTTTAATAAAAGAAAGTTCTACAGTTAAGTAATCTTGTATTTACGAGAAATTATAGAATATATGTCTTTGTAAAGACATACACCTTTGGAAGATATCGCAATTAATGTGAAAAAGCGAAACAATTATTCTCTTAAATTTGTTGCATTCATTGTCATAAATCTGAAAATGTAGTTCTTTCTTCCTTTTTTTTTAAAAATAGTTTACAGTTTTAACAAGAATTAGTCTTTCTATAACGAATATTCTGGAATAAATTTATAATCAAAGAAAATACGCGTTATAAGCATAAATATTTGTTTTAAATTATTCTGTAAATGCAAACTGCGTGAAA
Source organism: Araneus ventricosus (assembly GCA_013235015.1). Taxonomy (NCBI): domain Eukaryota; kingdom Metazoa; phylum Arthropoda; class Arachnida; order Araneae; family Araneidae; genus Araneus; species Araneus ventricosus. The sequence goes on along the minus strand of BGPR01000035.1, from coordinate 2,208,680 downwards.
GCAAAATTGAGTTAAAATAATTTTCATTAATAGAAGCACACTTTTAATTCGATTAATTCAGATCAAAAGCATTTGCTTCGTAAACCATAAATAAACTCATCAAGTATTACATGAGTGAGAGACAAAGCCAAAATATGCTGACTACTATACTGGGAACACATTTCTGCCAACCATGGGAAATGCTAGTTGCTATGGGCTTTTCACACATCATTACCAAAGCGGAGCGTTCTTTTTTTGTTCGACAATGCGATTTGGCGAGTTTCGGAAACTTTTTCTCGAAGCAACCCTATTGCGTTCTCACTTGCTTTGCTTCGATGTCGAAGATTCTGTGCTTCTTTCGGTCATGAGCAGTTGAAACTGGTGTGCTGCTCTCGACTGCCCCAATTCTAAAAGCAGCTTGTAAACTTTAAGTAACATTTACATTATTTCAAAACTTGTAAACTTCTATCATAAGTTATCACATTCCATACGCTGTGCTATACTGTAAATTCTAAAAGAAGTATTTTTTTTATATATTTAAAACGAAACTAGTGGAAGAATATTCTGTTCTTGTGCACCTGTCATTGTTTACAAAAATGCGCTGCTGAACAGCAAGTGTTGCCAAAGTTTTGTTAAAGTAGTTATGGAGCTTTACTGTTGTGAATCCGAAAATGTTACCAGAGCTTATGAAGACCCAGTGTTGAATGAGGATTCTAGAGTGTTTGAAAATTTATTAGTGATAGAGGACCGGTACGTACTTTCGGCTAACTATTTCAAATGCACGCAAAGTGATCTGAAACCATATATGAGGACTGTTGTCGCAGAATGGATGCAAGAGGTAAATTATTTTATATGCTTTCTTTACAATATGCGTTCTTACAAAAGTAGTGTTCATCACGAATAGCCGGTATTGCGAATTATTTCGGAAAGCATATACGAGTTCTTTTCACTGAGCCTGGGCAATTCTTAAGAATTGCGCTTAAACAAATTATTCTTTTCTTTTAAAATAATAAAGGGACAAAAAGATTAATGGGACAATATTTATGCAAAAAGGAGATAAAACATTTGCGTTTTCGTCACTCATTACCAGTTTATAATTGAAAGGTTCATTAGTGTTTTAAGAAATAAAAATGCTCCATTTATTCGTGGTTAAATTTTAAGATATTTATTTCCTAGGCTAGAATTTCACTCTGAAGTGTGGTTCAGTTTTTATTAGTTGCAATTTCACAAAATTTTGATATTATCCATTGAGAATTGCCGATAAATGATAATTACTCTTAACCAATATATGAGCTAATTTATTTAGTTTTTCATTGCATATATGTGATTTTCTGAGTTATTACATAATATTATTGCAGTTATTTTCAGCACGAGTTTTATGAGGAGTGCACTATATTTAGATTTTAAAAATAATTAAGTTGAAAAAAATGCGAGAACCAGCTCGGTAATCGAAATCTAATATTGATCTTCATGTCTTCAGTATTAGCCTTAGTATTAAATCTTCGTTTCGCTATATATTTTTCGCAAAATGAATGAAAAACTGAAACTTATTTTAAAATGTCTGTAAATAAATTAATCCTCTTTGTTGTCTTCACGAATCATAATTTAATCGAATATTGGATGTGATGAGTTAGCGTTTTAAAGATAATAGAAACATGAAACACGTTATTAATAATTCTTAATTTATTTAAATTTTCTAGTTATTTGTTCTGTAACTAATGTTTTTTCTAAATCATTAGAATAATGCCGTAATACAATTTATGTTTCATGTTATGTTTAAGAACTTTTAATTATTATAAAGCTATATTTATTTAATCTTTGTCCAATGTATATAAATTATGCATTTTATCAGCTGCATATTTATCAAAATTTTATAATATTCCTATCAGAATTTAAAAGAAATCGTCTGCCTCTCGTATTATTTTGTTCTCTCAATACGAATGGAATTATTAGGAATGAAATTATTTTTATTGAAATCGTCTGAATGTTAAACGATGAAAGACAATATCTTTTTCGCTTGAACCCTCTTTCAGTTTTATTTCTAAGGCTTTGTGATTATTAATCAATTTTGGATCACCAGTGTTTTCTCTAATTTTGTAAATTAACTTTTGTTTATCTTGCGAACAAAGCAATTCATGGATCGACTTTTTGATATTATATTTCAATAATAACACATAAATTATATTGCTTTCCTTCTGTTAAACTGTTATTTACAATTCAGTTTTACAAATTTAATCATTAAACAAATATTTGTTGCAAAAGAGAAAATGAATCCGCAACATGGAGCCTTATAAAATGTTTTTACCAACAAACCAACAGACAATTCTTTGCCCTTTACCGCAAAAAAAAAAAGAAGAACCTATCGTCTATTGCTTGAAATAAAACACGAATTCAAATCCATTGATAATATTCGTCTGGTGAAGTGATTTAAAAGCCTCTTTAAAAAATTCCAAACTCCACACAGAAGAATATGCTCACAAACAATATTTATTGTCGTTACCCTATTGTACTTTCGAACCTTAATAACTACTTAGTATAAAATTTCGATTTACGGTCTTTTTCACACGCATCAACTCAACCTTTCACAATGAATTCCAAAACAGCTAGTCAATCTTTTTTAACATTTTCTAACCGAATAAATAACATGGATTCGGATGCCGGGCAGTATGCCAGACAACTTAACCGTGACCGCGCCGCAGTCAAGACTGGTGTCGGTCATCTTAAAAAGGTAAATCTTCGCAGAAAAGCAATTTTGGACATATTTCTCACAATTTTGTCGCTTGCATTTCTTTTTTGTTTCGTTAATATTAAGAACAATAAAAAATGGAGTTTGTTTCTCACGGCGCTCTTGTAAACGTTCTCTTTACGGGGAATTGAAACTTCCGTCTTTTGTGTGTGTCACGCTTCAAAACTCCCTGTATAAATGCGAGCATTGAATCCAGCTTGTTATTTTTATTTACTTGTTTTCTTTTACGTTTCATTCAGAAAAAAAGTAGCTTGGCTTTTTGGCCACCTAATGGTCTTCATTTACACGCGCCGGTCGTGTTTAATGTATACCGTTAAATGGAGGTTCGCAATGTAATATAACAGTTAACAGCAGAGAATGTTTTCATTGAACCTCGCCAAAATTTGTACGTTTTTAGGGCAGTTAAAATTTGATGTTCAAGAAAAACCACTTAAGACTATTGCTGCCTTTCTTCTTTTTTTTTTTACAAAAATTTCAACTTACACCTGCAAAAGTGATATTTATTTATTTATTAAATGGAAAATAGTTTGAAAATTCAAAAAGAATGAGAAATTCGTAAGCAGTCTTTTCCAAATAATTCAAACGGAAGCCATTTAAAATTTTAAAAAAGATGCATTTAATATTATAAAGTTCTTGCAAAAGCTCTTCAAATTTTCCCGGCCCCCAGAAAGCTTTTATTCTTAGCCTTCTTTATCTTTTCGTATTACTTTAAAATGCCCATTAATCGGTTAATCGCTCTCATTAATCGGTGTTTAGTGTAGGTTAAGTAATAGTAAACAACAAATCATTACTGTGTGTCTTACTTTTTTACAAAAAACTTAAATCTCCTAAAGGGAAAAGTAATTTTTAAAGCTTCTAAAAATTTAACTATTTCAATGTCCTACAATCGTTATTCTCAAGTGTTTAACTGCAACCATAAGAATTGGCATAAGAAGTTGCTTAGTTAAGAGGGATGGTTTTGTTGATTTCTTTATATAATTATTTTCACAAAATTGGACATCAGAATATTCGTCTTAAGATTGTTATTTAGAAACGACAAAGAAGTATTTGCCTTTGATTCGCGTTCGAATGCTTTTCTCAAGTTCGATAAATCAATTTGAAATGTTCTTGTTTCCCCGTACTTTCCGAATCATTTCATATATTTGTTAATATGTGTAAATATACAGATGTCTTCATGTAATTAATAAAGTAATCGGAAATTCTAGTAATAGTTTGACTTCGATATTACAGCTCTTAGCTGAGAGAACGCGCAAGTCGCAATTTCCGCGAGAACATTTATTAACAATAAATTCAACAAATTTCAATAATAAATTCAACAATGATCTTACCATTTTCATTAACACAACTCAACTAGATATTGAAACTATTTATTTATGTCGTAGATTTCAAATTTTGAAATAGATTTCTAATTGCAAGTGAGTGTCAAACTTTGCGTCTCTTTTGTTTGTGATTAAGATTTCGAGAAAGTCTAGGATTTCTTTTTCTTATTTTTAAATTATGCATTGCAAATTATGAATTGAATTAAACAATGACCCTTAGGATTTTTTTATGATATTATCTCTATGCAATGCCTGGTTGTGTAATTGGTTTTCTTGTCATCTTGGAGTGAACGTGAGCGTTTTAATTTAGTTTCTGGGTACGATTGTTAGCGTTTTAATTCAGTTTCTGGGTACG
>BGPR01000035.1:2191231-2204271 GCA_013235015.1 Araneus ventricosus | reverse complement strand
AGTTTCTGGGTACGATTGTTAGCGTTTTAATTCAGTTTCTGGGTACGATTTGTGCCAGAATAAATTTCTTAATTTCCGATGTTGGCTACCTATAATCGGAATTGTAGAGTAAATACTTCCAAACCAAAAGTCATAAACCAGCTACCTGACTACTATACGAACTTTTGAGGCTAAAAGATACCCTAGGTGCCTTAGCTTCCCAGATTGGGAGGCATTTTGCATCAATAGATGGAATATCAAGAAACCTTTAGTGTCTCCTTCAAAAATTTTGTGTTCCAAATCGGTTTTGTTCCGGCTCGGAATAATTCCGGATTTGATCCGGTGGCATATTTTCAGCAGAAATATTCTTATTTATATGAAATAACGCTTGAACGCTACGTGAGTTTTCTAGTGCAGTCTTAATATTCCTGTAGTTTTTTTTTTATATTGTTCACATTAAATACTTTCGGAAATGGATGAATTTGAAATCTGAAACGGTCTGGATTAGGCCAGAAAAGTCGAAAACGTTTTGAATTCATGACGGGCCAAAAACGAACGGTGATCTTTCGGGCTTGGGCCAGATTCGGATACATGAGACCTTATTTCATCTCAAAAAACGATTATGCTCATAAACATTGTGTTTTCAGTTTTAGGAACTTGATACACTATAAGTACTCATTTATTGACAAGTCAGCATATTGGCAATTAATAATAATCAGAATTATGGGCTTGGTAATGTAGAAAATACGTGTAACGCATTGCAGCTTTTCTTTTGCACTTGTGAAGTCATCTATTACTGTTTAACAGTTAAATTTTAATTGATCGTTTATTGCTATGTTTATTCGGTATAGTGACACTTCCGTACATATACGTTTCCGTACAAGTCATAAAACTGTCCATCAACGCTCTTTGGGCAGGCGGTTTTGTGACTGATAAGAGCAAGTTTCGGTAGTGGTTGCAACACTTTAAACGTTATCTTCAGTCGTGACATTTGGTGAAATTTGACATACTCTTCAATAAAATTTGGATCGATTTGGATAATTTCCACATTATGTGTTTTATTGATATTTTTTTCGTATAATACTAGCAAGATGACAGGCGTTTATCGGTCTTTTTAGCATCAAAACTTTATTGGTGACTAGAAACGGAGCTATGTTATATAAAAACATGCTATTTGTTTATTTTTTATCAATATTATTTCATTCATAGAATAGCTACCTTTTGTGACCAGTTTATTTAACCAAAATATTGATTTTCTTGGCTGTTAAGTTATTAAAACGGAATGCGTAACTGTTTAAAATTTCTCCTCTGTTGTTTGAGAAGACTGAGAATATAAATTTAATAGAAATTAAAATTAATGCGAAAATGAATAACCTTTCCTGCGCCTTCTTCTGAAATAAAAAAAATTAATATTACAGCTTGATTTGAACTACAGATGTAATTTATTCAAATAATCAATGCAATTTTTTTCAAATGAACAGTTTGTCTAGAAAGATTTTTCTATCGCTTTAAAGAAATTAATATTATATTTAGCTGACCATTAGATTTAGATTGATTAATTTATAGTTAGTCTATAGAACGAAATTAATGCTATGATGGCCTAACCAGCTGATCGCCGAAAGCAGCTAATATTATATAAAAATATGAATAGCTAATATCATATATTCTTCATATTATAATCATATATATTTTTTTAATGAAAAATAAGAAGGTTTTACTTTTTGTTTCAATCTTTTATTCACATTCAGTAACACGATTTCAAATTATTTTGTTTTTCTCTTGTATTTTCATAAAAAATTAAGGATGTAAATTAAGAATTTCTATACCTTTGGGCTGTCAGATCATATTTCATTGATAAGTTAACTAATTCAGAAAAGTTAACTCAGAATTATTTGAGAAACTCTGAAGCATCGATCACTATTACGTCTAGAGGAACTTTCTCTTTCTCCGGTCTGCTCGCCAAACACACTTGCCAAGAGCAGGAGATGTAGAAAACCTACAGTAACCCCTACCTAACCCCTCTTGTGGGATGAGCTACAGATGATTTATTGCGTGTTAATGAGCTGTACGGAAACGTATATGTACGCAAATGTCATACAATCGTTTATTCATATGTAGTGCTGACCAGCTGCGTGTGGTATTGGATTACTACGGCATAAATTACAGGGAATTCGAGGATCTAATTTGTGCAGTAAGTTCTGGCGAGGGTTGAAGCCCTTCGATAACAAGAGTCAGATTCGGATTTCCAGCAAGACGCAAAAGTGACCAAAAAACGCCGAATATCCTAGCAACTGGCAGAGGAAGTCGCACCCTGCATTGATAACTTTCCTAAAAATAGTTTCGTTTGCGCACTTTGCAGTGGGTCCTTTTTCTAACGAAGCCAGGACGGGAAAGATTGTGAATGGGATGCCGGTCAGGAAATTGGTAATTATCTCTTTTCCCTGCCTCCAGATAGGAAATGATATACTAGTGCTTTCTTGTAATTCGGCTCTCTCGTTTTCATTATCCTGATTAGGAGAATTCCTTCGCCTCAACTCATCGAAAGATATCTGTGGGAAAGGCGATTTGTTCCTGTCCTCGAATAAGGCGACAGTGCAACGCTAGATGCGAGCCTTATGTTGGCCTTACGTTCATGTGCATGTTGCTGTCGTTTGAATGCGAGCCTTATGTTGGCTTTACGTTCACGGCATGTTGATGTCATTTGGTGCAGATATTTTCAGTTCATGTTCTAGACACCTAACTTTTAAAGTTCCAAAATTGGTACTTTTAGTAGTATTTTGCAAGAGCTGACAAAAGTTTCAAAGTCCAAAAAAACATGGGTAGAGCCTTATGTTGGCCTTTCGTTCACGTGCATGTTGCTGTCATTTAATGCAGATAATTTTAGTTCATGTTCTAGACACCTAACTTTTAAAGTTCCAACAGTAGTACTTTTAGTAGTGTTTTGCAAGAGCCAACAAAAGTTTCAAAGTCCAAAAAAACATGGGTAGAACTCCCATCGGGATTCGACTCATGCGAACTACAAACTTTTGGAATTGGACTGAATCGGAGCTTGAACTGTGCTTCATACCCCCTCAAAAGATTTTCCCCTGAAAATTCCCCACCTTGCAGGTGGTTCAATATTTTAACCAAAAGCAACCGAAAAAATCATCTGAACTTAAAGCATTTTATTTGAATTTGTAGATTAACAGCTTTTCAATCGAATTTCGTAAATCCTATAATTTTATCGCTGTTACGAGAGTTTTCCCTATCAAAGTGTATTCGAGAGTTGGGAAAAGTCATAAAAAGCCTTGGACAGATATTTGGAAGCAGATGCTTACATTTTAAATTTTATTTCCCTAAAAATTAAATGAGTACTTTTAAAATGCTGAAAATAAGCTCATGTCAAAATTCACTGAGAAATCAGTGAATTTTGGATCATATTGGTATCGTAGCTGTTTAAAATAACCCCCACTTCTTCTATCTGCGATATCTTCCAATCTCTTCAACTGACGGGACCTTTACGGTTTCGAGCTCGGGAGCATACTGCGGCGAAAAGAAAAGTCCCTAAAATTTCTAATAGAATGTTCTGGGGATATTTTTTACGGAATTTTTGCTATCGTACTCGGCGATATGGTAGGATATCATGGAAATTCAGCTCGAAATGAGGCAATTACTGATTGACACCTATAACGAACAAAAATCGAAAATGATTTTTCGAGCCACAGTTTGACTGGATTCATGCGTGAAACACATTTAATTTTATGAGATTCCGTTTACAGTGAAAGAATATACGTTTGAAAAAACTGTCAGAAATAATCTTGGCTGACAGTGACGTAAGAAGTTCATTTTTGAACTTAGAATTTTTGCAAATGACGATGAAAATTCGATTGGCATCATGACTCGGATGGTTTAAATGAATGGTGGTTAACATAATTTAATTGCACTTGTGATTTCAAGCACTTTAGTGTCTTATGTTGGAGTATTCCGAAACTATTGTTTGATTGATTAAAGGGCTTTATGGAATTTTCAGCTGCAGAGGCTATTATCCCCTATTCATTCCAAAATTCTCTTCAATCCGTTTAAAAAAACAAAGGAAAATTGCCGTCAAAAGAGGGACTAAACTATTGCCGATCTGATTCGGTGAAGAAGAAAAAAATGGCTCCCTACGAAGTAAAGCCTCTTATCTTTTCTTTCCGAAACTATACCATTCTTTAAATCAGTCGCATTTTAATAAAACGAAAATACATTGCAAAGACAAAAATTTTTTTAAATCATTGTTTGCGGGCTCTTGCCTGTGCTGAATTTTTGTACTGACTTTAATCATTCTTTAAAGTAGACAAAAGTGACGAAATTAGAATCGTTTGATGTTCAATTAATATTTTTGAAAGTGAAAATAATGCGTGCCAGTTAGTCTGTAAGAGGAAATGGTAATCTAGATTCGCGTCAAAAAGCAATTCAGATCGATAGTACGTGGGCAATATTTTTTTAAAATAAATGGTGCCATTAGAAATTATTAAAAAACAAATGTAGGATGTCAACATTTAAAAATTATAGTGTTTTAATGTAATAATTAATCGTTTGGACTGGGGCCCCCCCCCCCCAAGTCTAGAATTTTTAAGTAATATGTTGCGTCCTCTATGAACTTTCTTTTTATTTTTCGAATTTTTAAAGAGGCGGAACTATTACTTTATCTCTAAGAGAAACTGCGACCTTCTTTCTTAATTTAGAATTAATTGATATTTTGTGTAAATTTTTCTCTTAAGGTAAAAATTTTCTCACCATCTGATATCATTTAATCTTCATTAAGTGACTGATATGTTTATCTCGAAAATCGAAAGGCATATAGCCGAGAGCGAAAAAAGAATGCTTTGTGGCAGATGTCATTAATTTGCGTTATTAGTGACTGTAATTTCCACATTCCAGAAAAATGTAAATAGAATAATAGATATATACAAGTTCGTCTTTATTTTTCTCGTAAATATTTCTTCTGTTATTTCGGTGCTTTGTAAAACATTAGACCAAGTAAAACTTTCTGTATTTTATATTTTCACTTTAGCAACTTAAAAAATCTTCCAACATGAAAGCAGACGATTATATTTTCGGGAATAATAAGACCAAGTAAAACTTCTGTATTTTATATTTTCATTTTTTCTCTTTGGCAATGTAAAAAATCTTCCAACTTGAAAGCAGACGATTATGTTTTCAGGAATAATGCTTTTTAAACTAAACAAACTTTTTTTAATAATAAACACGAAATGAATTATTCCATTTGTAAATTGGAAAGATTTTTTAATATTTTAAATTAATTAATTTATTTTTGAATAGCGAATTGCTACTTTTTATGTCAGGTATTGCTTCATTAATACGGTAAATATTTTCAAAACGTTGTTTCAGAATTTATTTCAAATTGTAGATTAATAAGCTTTAGTTTTGTTGTACAAATTTGTAATACGCTTTTATAGGTTGCCGTTTTCTAGTTTTATTCTTTTTTTGCTTTAATGGAATGCTTTAGAAATTATTCGAAATGAAATGAAATTATATTAATTTGCCGCTTTTCTTTTACTAGCATAGTTCCAAATTCCATCTAAATAGAAATATTTCCTCAAGATGTTTATATAATTTATTCACTGCTTTTGCGCATGTGTTGCTCAACCACATGTATTGCTGTTTAGATATTTTTATATTCTTCCTGCATATTTCGAGTATGAATGGATCGAGATGTTTCACATTTTCTTGATAGTGTTAAGCAACCATGCAGCAATTGCGGTTTTCAATTTTCATTTCTAAAAGGATGATTTGTTCTCTTTTTTTAGGTCTGCGAAGAAGAGAGATGTCAAGACGAAGTCTTTCCACTAGCTGTAAACTGTTTAGATAGGTTCCTTTTACTGGTCAGGGTGGATAAAAGTCAGCTACAACTCCTAGGTGCTGTGTGTCTTTTCCTGGCTTCCAAATTGCGTCAGAGCAGGCCCCTGACCGCAGAAAGACTGTGTTTATATTCAGACCATTCAATCTCCGTTGTACAGTTAATTGTAAGTATTGTGTAAAACAATTCTGTTATGTCATTCTTAATATGTATTTTTTTAAAAAAATTAATCCGTTTTATCAAAATTTTTATTTATTCCCCTGAGACTTAATTTCTTAATATTATGTTATATTTGGTGTGAATTTATTCCGTTGCTATTATAGTTTTAAAAAGCTTTTAAATCTTATTTGCTTTTAATTTCTTAATTTGCACGAAAAGCTAATCAAATTTTCTTCTAAAAATGCTTTCACGTTTAGAGGTGTTTAGTTTTCGCAAAGTTGATTTATTTAAGAACACGAATGAATGGAATTAAAATTTCTGCTGGAACATGAATTCATTCTGACATTCCACCAAACTTTTATGCAGCATGTCTTCTTGAGTTGCAAAGTTGGAAGAGAAAATACCCTTATATTTGTTTTAAGGCATTTTACTGATTCTTTCTTATATATTGTTCATTGAATTCCGGTACGTTGTTTTTCGATCGTGTAAAATTCGGTCTTTTGTTTCGTTAAAGTGTCAAAATGTTGTTACCGTCCTATTTTGTTTTGGTGTTTTTATGAAATGGATAAATGGCTCTTTACAAAACGGTTGAAAACTTGCTCTCTATCGAATGCGTCGTAACTTTATGGTAAGTCTACGTCACAATCCAGTTCCTGCCGTAGAATATTTGAATCCAAAATGGCGAGAACAAAGAAGATACAAGCTTTTGTTAATTGGTTTTGATGTGCGTTGGCGAAAGCGAGAAAATGAAGTTACATTGGATACAAATCTTTGTCCAGGTGAAATAAAAAAAGAAGAGCTCTTATTTTCGTTCACGATAAGTCTTGCGCAATCTACTCCTGACGTTTTCAAGGGTTCCATTGCTGGTTCGAAATTATGCCATTTTACTTCCAAATTTCTTACACTTTCTCTCTCTCTTGACGTCAGGAATAACAAACAAGTGCAAGTGAAAGAAATAATAGGTTTGAAGAACACTCGTTTTATGGTTACACCCAGTGATGTAAAATACCCAGGTATTTATTTTTAAGGGTAAATACCCAGGGTATTTACCCGGGTAAATACCCAAAATGGGTATTTACCTGGGTATTTATTTTTCAATTAACTCTATTCAGATAAAATACAGGCTTTGCTGTGAAATATGATTTCTATATATAATATAAATATGTATAGAATATACATTGAGCATTAGGTAAGATAAAAAACAGAAATATAGTTTTATGAACCTTTTAAATTATATAAAGGCTAAAAAAAATGAATCAGAAAAAACAAAAACACAATACTATATCATAGATTTTGCATAAAATGCGTGGCTTAAATGTGAATCCTTTTTTAATACAATGAGCAAAGGAATAATAATGCATTTGTTGCTTTTTAAAAATGAGAGTTATTTTAACTAAATGAAAAAAAGAAATAATGAGTTTGGTTTAAAATGATAAACAGCTGATAATAGACACTAAAATGAAAGATATAAGTTTAAGATTCTTTTTGGATTAATTAGTCAAAGTACCAGACATTGCTGATGAAAAGATAGCAGATGTTTCAGTTCTAACAGTTTTTAAAAGAGAACTATTCTGAAAGTAATATTCACTCATATTACTTTCAACAAAGTTAAGTGATCTTTGTAATAACATTTCAGCAACAAGAAATTTGAATTCTTTTGTTGAGGAAACTATTGCATTATTTGACGATATATTAGATACACACACTCACACAAAGTATTCCTGGTTAGATGGGATTCATCTGGATCATAAACAACAATACTTAAATGTTCTTGAAACTCTAAATTTGATGTAGTTATCATGGTTGGAATTTGATTAAAAGAAAATTCATCATCTATTTTATCCCTTTCAAAACCTTTCTTAATCCAATAGAATTTTTTAAATATTTTTTGCATGTTTCTCCATTTTCCGTAGATTGGCATGTTTATACTCAGCATTACAGTATTTACATTGGATACTTTTACCCTTTCTTAACATTAAAAGCTTCAAGCAGGTTACTTTCCCCTTTTTTCACTTTTAACGTAAAATATGTAGTAATATTGATACACGTAAAGTAAACGACTATGTATTCACTAAATCAAAACAAGAATGTTTGACTTCCAGCACGGCAATGTGAGTAAATTACTATTTCGATGTTGAAATAAAGTTTGTTAAATTATAGTTCGTGTCGATTACATACAATTAGATGTTATTTGAGTCAAGTAACATATAAATAGGGAGTTTCAAATAGACAAGGAACAGAACAAGTGCAAGGCTACGTAAAGAACACTGGTTAAATCTCTATCGCAATTTCCAGTTCCAAATTACTTTGTTAAGGGAACCATGAATATCAAATTAAGCATAAGAGATTCAGTTGAAATTTTATTTCCGGCGATCAAGCTGGTCGCCGAAGGCGACTAGTATAACATAAACTGTGTTAAAAATTATTACTCTATTGTAAGTGTCATAGCTTCAAACCGGAAAAACTAAATTATCCCCCGATTCCGTTTAAGTTCTAGAATACTTTATTCTGAATCCTGTTAGAAATTGGGGGATTTTTTTATAATTTAATCAAAACTTTAAAAAAATATAAACTATGTATTATGCATATAAATTTTATATGTTTCATTTTGAATCACCATTTACAAATACTTAAAAAAATATCCAGTTTTGGGGTACTTACTTTTTTTTAAACCTCATTTTGAATCACCTTTCGCAAATACTTCTTTTTTTGCTAAATACCAATTTTTTGAAATTTTATCTGTTTAATTTTGAATCACCATTCGCAAATACCTTTTTTTGCAAAATATCCAGTTTTGTGATAGTTATAATTTTTATGTTTCATTTTGAATCACCATTCGAAAATGCATTTTTTTTTTATTTTTGCAAAATATATAGTTAGGAGTATATAAATTTTATATGTTTTATTTTGAAATACCATTCACAAATACATTTTTTGGCAAAATATTCAGTGTATGGGTATTTATAAATTTAATATTTCTTTTTGAATCATCATTCTCAAATACTTTTTTTTGTAAAATACCCAGTTTTGGGTATTTATAAATTTTAAGTTTAATTTTGAATCCTCATTCACAAATACTTTTTTTTCTTGCAAAATATCAAGTTGTTGGGTATTTGTAGAAGTTTGTATTTTTCATTGTGAATCAGCATTCGAAAAGTTTTTTTTCCGCAAAATACCCAGTTTTTGGGTATTTACCCAGACCTTGGGTAAATACCCGGGTATATACCCAAAAAATATTTACCTACCCACTGGGTATTTACCCACCCCACATCACTGGTTACACCTCTTTACTCGTATTCGGTGTTACATTGTAGCCGCTTTTCGATTTTTCTTTGTTAGGTTCATCATTTATTTCATCATCTATTCCCCCCATTTGAAGAGATATGGTGGAGGTGTGGAGCTTAATAGGGATTCTAGAGTGGACATGTTGTAAAAAAGAAAACAAAGTAATGTGAAGTAATGTATAAGAGGCGGCATAGAGAAAGGTGTAAGACAGCATAGAGAATAAAAATGTTTTGATGACCGACTTCCTGTGGGAAAAGGTCCGCTTACTGCTTCGGTGGTCCCCCTTCTTTTTGCGTCATGGGAATATGTCTGACCGTTTTTCCCTATATAAGTGTCATTCCAACTTTCGTTCAAGGGGGTCGAATACTAAGTGCATTCAGTCGTAAGAACATTGCAACTTTCGACCACTTCAGAACAAATTAGTTAAATTTCAAGGTTAACGGCAAACTGTTTAATCTTATGAAAACTATTCAGCAATTAAATTATTTACCTATAGTTAAACTCAATGTTTTGCACTTGTATTTTACAACTTAGTTCTTGCTTTTAACCACTTAACTTAATAATTTTCTTTGCTATCTCATAAGATGCTCCCTTCTGTTTTGGAAAGCGGTTGTCGTTTTTATTCATCTCAGAAGGCATATAATACTTGAGATGTTTATGGATTCTAAGTAATTTTTGTGTAAAATAATAAAGATAATTAATGATTAAATTTTAGTTTTAAGACCAAAAATGCGATAATTCGATGCACGAGTATTCTCGGGCTGTTAAGCGGTTAATAATAATCCTTAAGAAATTAAAAGTATAAAAAAAGTTTGCTAAAAGCAATGAATTCCATTATGACTTTCTGATTTGTATTAACTTAATTAAACTTGCATTAACTATAAATAAGCCATTTATTGTAAATTAATCATTTTCAATTAAGATATGTTATTTATCAATTTGAGGAAATATATAAGAAATTGAACTTAAGAATCGAGTTGAAACAATTAATAACTGAAATAAGAATTTAGTCAAAACACAGCAAATATGTATGGATTAATTTTTTGAAGAAATTTTCAGTGCGGGAGAGCTAGAAATTTCTGTGGAGTGTGGTCCATCGATTATGATGGGAATTGAATCAATATGTCAGTAACTTCTGATTCTTCACTAAATAAATATAGATTAATCGATGAGTGTAGTGTGGGAATAGTCACGTTTTTCCATCCAGTTGAAGTTGTGATTTAAATAGTGACTAAAGATAAAATTTCCTGGGTTACTCAGAAGTTTAACAAACACTCTTCCTATTGATATTTGTTTACTCAATTCCTCGCTTCCCACTATGATAATGGATTTGTTTTTAATGTGGACCAGCAATAGGTTGATTAAGGAAAGATAAGGAGTAGTCATACTTAACAAAGATAGCGAATCCTTGCGAATTCAATTGTATCTGTAAATAAAAAGTTGCATCGAAGGATAGTCCCCGTCTACTGTCAAGGACGTGAAAGTAACTAGCTTACTTCTTTCAAACAAAAAGCCGCCGAAGTGTAGTCGACTTTATTTATATTTATATCTTGAGGTCAACGCGATGAGATTTTTCTGCATGAGACACAACTTTTTACGGTATCTGGTGGATTAGAATGTTGCTTTTTAGCACCCTGTCCCGCCTCTTTTCTTACATATTCGTAAAAGTGTATTTATCGCGTTTCTAATCTCCACATCCCCTAATCGCATTTTTTAAAAAGAAAGTTGTTTGCGTTCTTGCGGACTGTAATAAATACAGGTGTCTGGTGCCACTGATATGTTTCAATTTCTGGAACCCTGCTCTTTGTCTTGTTGGAAGATGAGTGATTGGTATTGGACTGAATATTTTCGGATAATCAAGTGGCGTTTTCTCAAATATTTTATGTGGCCTAAAGGGGTTTTCGTTGTTGTTTTTATTCGGCTAATACCCAAAGTTTTTGAGATAATTCTTTTTGGACAGGGTTCGTACGCTCCTTGAAAACTCCTTAAAAACTCCTTGAATACGATCTTCATTTTCAAGCACTATGGGAACTCCTTGATTTTCAATTTTTAACATTTCTTTAATTAAATGTCTACTACGTTTCACCGATAAAAAGGATTCTAAATCGCCGCTGTATCAATTACCAAGTATTTTGCGTTGCTCTTTCCACGATTTGATGTTTGTCTCCAGCAGTATCCAAAATTTAACAATTGGTTTTAAGTGCCAATCAGTAATAACCAAAACAATACAATGTTATTTCTCTTGGATTATTTCGAAACATTAACTGCATTTCTTTAAATTGTAACGTTTGGTTTGTTGTAAAGGGCACATATTGTGATGGCGGAGTTAATAGACACTATTAATCAATTTTAGCTAAATTAGTTTTAATAATCAAGAAATATTGTTAATTTTATTTTCTTCATATACTATTTTATAAACAATGAAAATGCCAAAAAACAGTTTCTAATATCTGATTCAATGGTTCTCTTTGCACCTCTATATTTTAAATCATGGATCATGTGCACTACATAAGGTGTACAGTGAGGCATGGAAATTATTTAAGAATTTAAATTCTAAAAAAAAAAAAATAATGGAAATAGATTTTTATTTAAAACATGGTTAAATCATGGTATGTAATGAACTGTTTGAACTTTTTAGGGTAGTTGTATAATTTTATAAAAAATTGAGTGTCTAAGTGGCACCACTCTACTTTCTTGTAAATAGATTTCACATGGCATTCTTGGATAAATCAGCTTAGTAAAAACTTATAAAAGAAATAAATATAACCACATTTATTTGAGTTATTAGCAATGTTTTAAATACCCTTTAATATAATTTTTGTGTACTTTAAAAAGGGGAACCTTTTTCATGTGTAAATATTGACTCCTTGAAAATTTTGAAAATACTCCTTGAAAATCCTTAAATACTACTTGGTTTTTAATTTAAAAAATCAGTAAGAACCCTGTTTAACGTAGGACTGCGTTCCTCCCATTGGGGTCTCGGTAAGGAGGATTGATTCACACGCCAAAACGCCACAAAACTTGGTATGGGAGATCCTCTATATCTCGGTAACTACATATGTTAAAAACATAACTAATGTCTTATTTTAGAGATAAAGGGTAACAACAGAAGTTACAAAAAAAAAAAAAAAAAAATCGTGGTTGTAGTTCAGCGACTACCGAGTCGCATAGTTGGGCAAAGGTACGCTTTAATTGGTGACGTGGAGACAGCGGCGTAGCGATTGGGGGGAAACGGGGTATACTGTGTGTCCGCCATGAGAACTGTCGCCGCCAAATTGTCTAGTTTACGGCGGTCGCTATAGAAACAGGTTATCGTAGGAACAATCCATTTTTAGTAGGTAGAAGTTCATTCAAACGTGTTCCGCCGCAAACTGGCGCCAAGAATAAAAAACTCCGGCTTCCATTGGATTCCTGTTCAAAATGGATCTTCCCTAGCATAACCAGTTGCTATAGCGACCGCCGTAAACAAGACAATTTGGCGGCGACCGTTCTCGTGGCGGACACACAGTAGATGCCCCGGGAGCCAGTTTTAGGGGGCGCCATGGAGTCAAAACATTATTGCGTTTCTGCCATTTTTAAAGCAAAATACGATGAGGGGACGTAAAAATAATACCATACATGTACGCCTGCTGAGCCACTGATGACGACTGGGTTCGAAGAATCATGCTATTTTCTTGACATCACTTGCCCTCATCATGTTATTTTCCTGACACCACTTACCATCATCATGTTATTTTCTTGACACCATTTACCCTCATCATGTTATTTTCTTGAC
>BGPR01000035.1:2165351-2188473 GCA_013235015.1 Araneus ventricosus | reverse complement strand
CTGAAACATGCTTATTACCTGCGATGAGAAATTTTATTAGTATGAGTGGTGTGAATGAAATGACCAAAAGGAGAATGAATGAGTGTATGTGTGAGAGGCTTCTGTAAATTCACTAACTAATGATACTTCTCTTTCAGTCTCGCACGGTAATACTAGTTTCTTTCCATATCAGGTAAAAGCACTTTATTAGGTCAATTCTTAAGTCCCTAAATCGGTACGTTCGAAGATTGTGGTCCATCGCGACCGTGTGCTTCGATTCCACGCACTCATCACTGGCTGGCTGAGAAATTTTATTTATTTTATCAATTTATTAAACAGCTGGTGATTGATATTTGGTGGGGAAATAATCACCAGTGGACAAGCCTTCGTTGCAGAATATATTGATTTTTCAACAGGTCGTGCGGTCCCTGGTTCTAGACCCAATTCGTGTATGGGGGTTAGTGTACATTAAACACGTCATAGGTGTTGTACCAGCTTAGTTGTCAATTTGGTCATATATCCGTTCTAGAATAGCCTTCGTGTACCTTCAATACGGGGTATTAATTAACTAAACTGAGTATCACCATGCTTTGCCTCACTTCTTAACTTATTGTCTATGGTGGCAGCTTATACTGTTGGAATCTGTGATTTTTTTATTATTATGAATCATAGTTCGAAAGCCAGCTGTTCACTAAAAAAAGAGGTTAAAAAATCCTTCTTTATTTTTTTTGCCCCTCCATTGGTGGATTGTAGATTCTTGTTTTAATTTTTACGCTCCACAAAAGACGTCACTTTTTCTACTTAAAGGTGGCCATATCGTATAGCGAAAGCCCCCTACAATGCCAGGGCAGGTGCCCTGTTGATATGAAGTGACGAAAAAAAGATATATTCCACCACCAAAATGAAAATAAACGAGGCCATGGAAGAGAGCATTGAAAAAAATACTCCTTCTCCAAACCTCTTGCTTATCCATGGCTGCTCTGATCCGCCCCACACGCTGCTGAAAGCCCCATCCAAAGGGAGGTGGAAAAAAATATAAAAATACGAAGAACGAAATCTTTTTCGGACTGGGCGTTTTTCCCATAGGAAGCAACTAAATAGAGCAAAAATACCGGCATCCCCCTTCTAATTTTTTTCCTCGTGGAGAGCACCCTGGGAACCTGTTGCTCTCTCCCCATCTCAATACCGAGAAGTATGGTCGGTCCAGGGTGCTCCCGTTCCTCGAGCCAGACGGATCGTTTTTCGACTCTTTCTTCTGGGGTTGCCACAGGTTGGGAAAAAAAATACTCAGGGTAAAGATAAAGCAGAATTGTATGTCAGTTCTTCCTTCACATATGTAGTTTGCATTCGGACTTGGCTCGGAGAATGGGGAGGGTTGAGGACAGGGGTGATGCCCTTAGATTTGCATCCCATCAGTATAGATTTTTTCTTTCTTCTCTCAGTCAACCTTTCGGAATCATTTCAAGCTCGAAAGGGTAATTATCAAATTTGATTTATGGGCAACTGCTGGCTTTGATTCTGAAATCAGACATTTTTTTTAAAAGAAAAAGGAAATTAGAATATAACGGGGGAGATGATTTATTGTGAGTTCGCATAGCAAATACTCCAAACATTCAATCATTCAGCCATTCGGGTATCATTTATGGAAGTTGTTCTTTTCTTTTTGGCTTAGATGATGAGAATTTCATTGAGTAAAACACCATTTTTTTCTTTTCTTTTTTTTTGCGGTGTAGATCTGGTTGCTTGTAGAATATAGCATCAATCAAATGAAATATTTATCATATCTCGAATAAAGTAGTGAATCGAGCTGCAATACTTCGATGTTGCTGGTATTAGTGCAGTTAAAACAAAAAGAAAGAAACCTGAAAAGGTCAAGGATACCATAAAGAAATCTATTAACTTTTATTTCATCTTTTGTAAACCCGTGGAATATTTGCACATGCTGTGGCAATACTGAATGGATTTCTTGTGTTACGGCGGGTGTTGTCGTTTCCAAGATCCCTCTCCCATCCCCCCTTAGGTTTGTTTACACTTAGTAAAAGCTACGAGCAATAGCTGTGTGTTCTTGAAAGCTATCATGCGTTTTGTAGATTAACAAAGCAAAAAGTTTACGTTGAAGAGAACTTTTTAGGTTTTACAGTTACTCTAAAGTTATATTTAATCACATTAATGTTTTTCGAAAGGATAAACCTCCCATCCGCATCGGAAGAGTGCCTGTAAACAAGTAGGGGTTGAAAACCAAGAGTTCTTTGTAGTCATAAATCCCCCCCCCCCCCAGAAATTCTACACCAGGACAGGATGCATGCCAAGGATAGCAATAAATCCGCCTGAAGTCCTCCTACCATCAATTTCCAAATCACCGCTCCTACTGCCCAACAGTTCGTCCTCATCCCAACGCTCTTTTGATGCCTAGCGCAATCCCCCCTCCTCCCCCCCCCCAGAAGATCAGGGCAGATTCCACCTGAATGCACCCCCCCCCGCCGTCAACCCGTACTTTTCCGTTTGGTTTCTTTCTTCGGGACTTTCTCTCGTTCTCTTGTGATATGTTTTATTTCCAGTCCTTTTTGAAGTGGACCTCTATTGGATTCATGCTGGGCTTGTAGTCAGATTTCTCTATTACCTCTAGACATGGATTTGCTGAAAGAAGGGGCTCGTTTTGGTTTGCAGGGTGTGGTTTTTCTTTTTTGCTCGGAATGCTAACCGAGTTGATGTTCTGTGTAAAGTTTGATGCTCTTTGTCAGTGGTATTTGTTGTAGTCTGCTTCTGTATTGCGTATTTTTGGAGCGAAAGTTTGCCCTTTAAGAAATGCAAAATCTTTAGCTGAGTGTGGAAAAGTGTTCAGTTGACTATTCTGGATTTTGTGTTTCATTTTTCAAGCTATGTTTACAAAAATTTGTAATTAGGTTATAACAAGCATTGTTGAAGTCATAAAAAGAGAAGAAAGATGTATTGTTTAGCAACAGATTCGGAAACCCCCCGCGCTTTTGCGCATGCTCCGGGCTGAGTTATTTTCATCAAAATGGGAGGAGAGTGAAGAATGGAAGGGTGAATGTTTACATTTTACTGAGCGTGATCTAACAATGAACTCCGGAAATGCGCTCATATGACTCATTGCCTGACACCCCTTTCCGGTGTAAAATCGTCCAAAAGTGGTAGTCTCGGAATCCGTTGCTGAACAGTAGTCGTGGTATCGTGAGGAAGAATCCAACGTTGAAAACATTTTGAAAGCATCGCGAACTGGAAATAAATTTTCAACATTGTATAAATGCAGGTAGGGGGAACCTGTGGCCTTATTTGTTATTTACAATTTGCATTGAAATATATGATTGTCTGTAATATAATAATAATAATTACAGAACAATAACTCTTTAAGATATGTGCCTACGCGGCCTTTTGCCGGACTGCCGAAATTTAATGAGGCTTGTCAATGCAGAAAGTTTCCGGTATAAATTGTGATCTCATGAAATATGGATGTAATCTGGCTAAGCTAGGCAGATACTTAATTTATAACTTGGCTGCAATTAGAACTTTTGACGAAACTCAATTACTGTTCCTATATTAAAAATCAACATTTTCTTTTTTATACTTGACATTCTGTCTCTGATCTACCTATTGTGTGCTGAAATGTTTAGTTATACAGAGTGTTTCATCTAGAATGGGCCAAAAAGAATAGCAGAGTAGGAATTACGCAATAGATTAATTTAGTTTATTTTATTCGGAAACTATAATCATACAAGTTTTATCTGGCAACAGCGAAAATTCTTCAACTTACGAAATCGCCGATAGAGGCGCTGTTTTTCAAAATGAAGTGACTACCTGAACGATCGTTGGCCGGCGAAATCCCCGGATCTAACTCCTTGTAATTTTTTTCCTTTGGGGTTTTGTCAAAGACAAAGTGTTTGTGCCTCCACTTCCTCAGGAGCTACAGGAACTGAAGCAGCAGATAACTAACGTGTTGAACGCATTAACAGGGGATCTCCTTTCACGAGTGTGGCAGGAACTTGACTACCGCATAGACATAGAACATCTCTAGAAACTTGGATAACTTAGTTTCAAGTTGAATTGGAATTATCTAAATAAATTAATTACAGTGTTCATAGGAATGTTTTATTTTTGGCCCATTCAATATGAAACACCCTGTATTGCAAAATATAAGATATTTTATAGTCTTTCAAATCTGATATTCTATTATTCTAAATATTCTGGAAACTAGGTTGTCATTCTACTATGTTGTTCTATTATTTTTACATCTTTTTTAGAAAATGACTAACTTTTTAAATTAGATTTCAACAATGACGAGTTATTTGCTACTACATACCATTTTTAAAGCATGCGATTAACCTCGTTTCATACTTTAAAATTGTGTCTTAAGCTTTTTATGTTTTTTAGAGTGTTCTCCTTAAAATTGTGTATGTCTTTCTTTCAGAGTTGGGAATTGTTGGTGCTCAATACTTTAAAGTGGGACTTAGCTGCTATTACTCCTTTCGACTTCGTAGGACATATCCTAAAAAGACTAGGTATCATGAAAGGTGAACAACTCATCAGGAGGCACGCGCACACATTCATAGGACTTTGCACAACTGGTGAGTACTTATCTCTGGTACTCATCTTTGGTGGATAGAAATGTAAGTCTCTTTTGGCATTGTGACTTCACAGCTCTACAGTTCTCTTTTTTCCCCACCTACATTTATTCTGTAGATTGGAAAATTTTAAAGGTATTTATCTTGTCTCTTGTTTTCATGGAATTCGCTTGAGGGTCGCAGGTTCGATCCTCTAGGTTGCCTTGATAGGTATTTGTCCTCGTGAGAGAGTAGAGCTCGTGATATCTGTCAACGTTCTGTCGTTGGTGTGGTATGGAAGTTTTAGAGAAGGGGTGGTAGTTCAAGCTAGTTTCCTCCTCTTTTCTTCACAGTTCAAAATTACGGGGTCTGATCTAAAATAGTCTGTGTGTAGCTCCAAAAACGGGAGGATAATCTAACTGAACTAAACTCGTGGAATTCCTTTTTGATAATGAATAATTAAAGGGTTAAATGTTCAGGGGCGCAGAGTTATTCGTGAATATAAGGATTGGCTATGTTTTCAATCATGATTTTGACAAAAACCAGCGGGAGTGGTATTCCCTAAACTTTCTCGTATACTTCCCTAAACTTTCTCGTATACTTCCCTAAACTTTCTCGTATACTTCCCCAAAAAAGGTGCCGTTTCCTCTCCTCACGCGTGTATAAAAAAATTCGAACCTACCGTAACCCAGAATCGAATGACTATCAAAAGGTTTTTCATTGTAGATTATAGTGATTGTAAAATATTTAGGTGAAGAATCAAATTCAAAGATATGCGTACCGATTAAAGCGCATCTATCACACACTGCTAGGTTCCACTCTTGTCGGCTCGGAGACAAAGTGACGTAATTCGCTCAATAGCTTCCGCGTGCACAGATATTGCTACCAGTACGCATGCGCATGGAGAATCGGATTAGAAAAAAAAATGCAATTTGAACGCCCTTTTTTGCCCGATTGACACAAAAATTGGACACAAATATACAATTAAGGTAAGAAGGCCACATACCAAATTTCATTTATCTAAGTAATTTTGCAGACAGACAGACAATCGACCGTTCGACGGATTTGATCCAAATTTTGATACGGACTTACATTCATGATGATAAAAACTGTGTACCAAATTTTATCCGTGTAGCTATCCAAGTTCTTGAGTTATAGTGTTCACTTGACCGCAGGCAGACAGAGTTCCCGTAGACGGATTTTTTCCAAAATTTTATAGAAACCTACAAATTATCTGTAAAAATCACATACCAAATTTCATCCTTTTATTTCTAATAGTTTTCGAATTATCGTGTTTACAGACATACATACAGACAGACATAATTCCAAAATTGTGTTTTTCGGAATCAGGGAGGTCTAAAACGTGGAGATTCGTCAAAATCTCGAGTTCGAATTTTTCGACGATTACAATACTTCCTCTTTGTGTACTTCGTGTACGAGAAAGTAAAAATCGAAACTTCGTAGATTTTATAAAACGCAACACTGGAAAAACAAAACCATCGCTAAAACTACTAGTTCCTGAACCCATTGATGTTAGCGAAAGAAAGGAGAGTCAAGTTTTGAAAATAGTCGAAATTAAAATACTTCGGCGAAAACTAAAGGCACAATTCGACTCTCCAAAATAGCTAAACATTAAGCTCATTATGAGTAAAACATAACCATTGATGCAAAAGGAGACAGGAATGCGATTGACAACTAGTAAACGAGTACAAAAGAACCCAATGATAAAAGCACGACTGGGGGGTCGAAATACCAGCCAGAAACAACTCTGCTTGTAGTGAGCAGGTTGCAGGGAAAATGATACCGAAGTGCATATTTCTATAAGTGGTCCTCTCTTGACTCTGTAGGTCTATAACCACGTTCGCCGAATCTAATTGAAGGTTTCCCAGCGAACACGCTGCATTTTGGGAAAGAAAACCGAAGCATAAAAGGAGTGGGGGACGATGAATCCGCATTAGAAAACAGAAGTGAAAGAATTAATATTGCATTCATTGAAAAATCTCGAGCTAAATTATGTGTTAGCTGCGGATTTTTAAGAA
Source organism: Araneus ventricosus (assembly GCA_013235015.1). Taxonomy (NCBI): domain Eukaryota; kingdom Metazoa; phylum Arthropoda; class Arachnida; order Araneae; family Araneidae; genus Araneus; species Araneus ventricosus. The sequence continues at coordinate 2,181,896 of BGPR01000035.1, read as the reverse complement.
ATCATTCTTGATTCAGGGATGCAATGAATATATTCATGAGGTGTTGAAATTTGTGCGCCTCATTGTAGTATGTGGAGGGGGGGGGGAGAGGTGTTGAATTGTATCGCAAAACCAATGCCAAATTAGTTTGTCAAAACTCGGGAAGGCGGTTGTGAGATGATTGCAGAGATCGATCTACCGAGTCCAGTATTAGGCTTAATAACCCTTTTGCGGACTATTATTAGCACAATTGTAGTATTTTCATTTTTATCCTTAATTACTAGGGGAACAAAGTTCATGCCAGATTAGAACATATTTATTAAATCTTAATGTTTTGCAGTTGGCATAAATAGGCAATATAATTAGTAAACCTGTTCGAATATTGGTTATCGTACTTAGATATGTATTTCTTTCTATTTGTATCGACATTTTACGAAATTAATTGAGACATTGCATAATTCTATTCTCAAAAAGGAGTGGATAAATTAGTGTGATTCATTCTACTTGATATTTTCAGCTTGTAATATGCAATCAAATGAGAAGGGGGAGTTCCCAGTCTCAAGCTCTTATACTTCCAATACATAATAGAACCTTTTAACCCATTCTAGCAGTGACGGCGATTGGGTTAAAAAAGTAGGGGAGGGGGAAATTTATAGACATCTAAAAGTACCCGGGAGTATAGAGGTATTTAAAAATTTAGCTACAAAATTAGCTAACTTTCCCGGATTGCTTTTGATAATTCTAAGTGTTAGACACTTAAAATGAAATAAAAATTTACTTTTTCCAGCAAAAAGTATGGGGCGATTGCCCCTCCTCTCCTCCACTGCTTTCTAGAGCACAGCCAATTTATTTTTTTTCGTGAAAACGATTTTAATGAGTATATAATTCCATAAGAAAAGATTAGAACTGATGCTGCCATCTGTTGCCTTCATTCGATAATAAAGAACTCATTTTTTAAATAAATAATCAAAATACTACTGCCTGGCTGGAAAAAAATTCTTTAAAATATTGTTTCAGAAGGAAATAACCGGCACTGAAAGGGTTAAGCCACGAGAAATTAGATTTGCGTCTAATGCTTTAGATATTTTATAATATGAAATGTATAGCATTTAAACTAAAAATTTATTATTTCTTGTTGGATAAAAGGTTTTAGATAAAGATTAAGCAGAAATAACTTAAGTTACGAGTTGTGTAAATAGGCCGTTTAAGTAGACTAAATTTTAACGATTGATGAGGGATTTGGAACATTCCTACAAACGCAAGAGTAGTTATTGTTTGAGAAAGGAAAAACACCTTGCTCCCAAGAGAGAGAATCGCATTGTGTCGAACATGTAATACAGAGGTAATTCAAGGCTGCCCCGAACTCGTTCTTTATTGTGCCTGCTGAGGGACAAACGATCTACAAATAGCGAGGCACATCGCAGAAACGTTCCCTGAAAGTGTCGGCATCCATTGATTTTGCGAAGTGAGGTCCTCCGCGAATAACTAGACACTGCCTAACCACCGACCTAGTCTAGCACTCCAAATTACCAACGTCCTTACATCCGGCTACATATGAGGAAAGACCCTCGCTTCGACCCCTCTCCTCATTCTGCGTCTCATTTATTTCTTGTTATTTTTATCATCATCGTACATATTTTTTTATTATCGTTGGCGTTCGCCCTCCCTCTGCGTTTCTCACGATCTTTGGGGATCACATTCTTGCGCCGGTGGGCGTGGCTTTCGAGAAAATTTCAGAAATCATACTCCACCTTTGTCACGGATGGGCCTGCTGATTGGCGAGGATTAGTTTTTGTGGGGTGTGGTCAGCGAAGGTGATGCCACTATTTCAGTCGGAATATTAATGCCGCGGTATTACGCTTGTTTTGTCGGTCTCTTTTCTTTGATTATTGTTGTTGTTTCTGAATTTAGCGCCTCGTTTGTATCCTGTTAAATGGCACGTTGATGTGGTTCTTTTTCTTTCTTCCTGAAGGAGGGAAAGGTGTGGTTGGTTGGTTCCCTGTTAAACGAAGTTTCTGTTCTAAGAGGATCGGTTTTACGTTTCCTTGGAATAGTAAGTACTGAGGGGGAGCTTGATTCAAGAAGTTGGGTGTCATTAACCTTAGTTAAACAATTGGGGAGTTGGGTTTCTCTGCCATTCAGCCATTGGAAAATGATTTTGGAAGAAGTGTTCTGCAGGTTTTCGCCTAGGATTTTTACAGTCTAGTTGTTGCTAAACCTTGGTTTTTTAAAAATAATTTAATGCACAAAAAATATTTTAAAATGTTTTCAGGTAGCAAATGATGTTAAAAAATTAACGCCGCTTTTCGATTATTTGCCATCCGTATATTTATAGGGTTACCATACGTCCAGATTTCAATCTCGCGTTCGGACTAGTGTCCGGATCTTAGAATGTCCGGATTTACGCCAGTTCTTATGCGGTGAGGAAGAAATTTGGTTGCAATTGTATATTTATAGGGTTACCATACGTCCGGATTTCGATCTCGCGTCCGGACTAGTGTCCAGATCTTAAAAATGTCCGGATTTACGCCAGTTCTTATGCGGTGAGGAAGAAATTTTGGCCAGTTTTGTTTTAATTTTGCTTTTCATTAATATAATTTTCAATTATCAAACATTGATAAAAATTGTACCTCCTTTGCATTCTGACGTCTTAAACATTTTTTCAGTTCCTCATACTCTGTGTTAGTGTTATGAAAGAGAGTCGTTGGCAGGTAGCTTTTAGAATTTTATACTGTTCTTTAATCCCCTCAAGACCCTCCAATACCCCCCCCACACACCGGCGTGTCCGTATTTCAACTAACAAAATTATGGTAACCCTATATATTTAGGAGTTACGTAAGTTAGTTAAACAACTAGGGTTTCTGTGCTATTCAGACACTGGGAAACAATTTCGGATTGGAAACTGTTAGTCTAGTTGTTGCTAAAACTTGTTTTTTTTTTAAAATATATCACACAAAAATATTTACATTTTTTAATTGTCGAATTATGTTAAAACAATAACGTTAGTATTCATATTTGCCGTCCGTATATTTAGAAGCTACGTTAATTGCTGCCTTTGCTATCAGATTCAGGACGCAAAATGAGTTAATACCGTTTTTTTCAACGCCTAATTAAGCAAGTGCAAGATGATTGAAGTATACATTTCGCTCATATGATTATATTCTGCTGAATCGTGCATTTGTCGTGACGGGTCTGTATTTTTTAGTTTTTGAAGGACGTCAATATTTCATCAGTTTAATTTAATATTTACGTTTCTTAGACCGAAATTACTTATTTGAGCAATTTTTCGGCGTCTTTTTCGCATTTGAGAGAAACCCAATAGTTGTTTCTTTTTTAAACTTGATAATATCCATTTATAGCTCGTAAGCATGCTGTTTATGTAAAGAATCATGGAATATAAAATTTCATTAAACTGAACTTTGAGTTTAGATGATAGAGAAAGTGTCTCTTTACGATAGAGAATTAGTTTATGATTAGGACTTGGGAAATTCAATATATGGGTTTCTTACCGCATTATGTAATTTCGATTTTAGATAAGGATTTTATCGATTCTGATGTCATGCATGTGTTTCGTTCGGAATTTACGTTACTGAAATTTGGCAGGAATTTAGAAATGGTCGAATCCGTCTTTGTGAATAAATGATAGATTTCATTTCAAGATCTCGAAATCTACGAAAATAGATTAATAGGCTTTGCATCTTAAATATAGCAATGATATTTCAATTATTTTTTCGTTGGGGGTATAATCTTAGAAATGATGTGAAAAGTCAATCACTTCGAAAAAAATCTGAAGTTAAAAAGCTCTATTTTTGTGTCTCAGCAGCTACATATTAAATACAGTAGAACCCCGGTAATCTGAACTAATTGGGGTTTAGCTAAGTTCGGATTCCGGGGAATTCGGATTATTCGGGAAATTCGGTAAAATACTCTTGATATGCCAAATATAGTAGAGTATTGAGTCTGGGTGCTCTGTGGAAACGTACCGGAAAGAGCACGCGGCGATTCGCACGGTACAGTGGCAAACAAGTTGAGGGTAAACAGAAGATATCTGAGTTTGTTTCTACTAATTAAGGTGCTGTATTCATTCTTAAAGACCAATTCTAAAACTTTTTTAAAGTTAGGAATAAGCATTAGCTTTTTTTCTCATTCGTAATTGTTATTTTCCCTTCATTTTTCAGTAAAAATGATCAGAAAATTTTAAAAAAATGTTCGCATTATCCGGAATTTCGGATTACCGGAGTTCGGATTTCCGGGGTTCTATTGTATTTGCTTTTTCAAAGCTCTCGAATTTGTTGGGTCTCTATCACCTGAAATTCATCCTGATTTTTTCCTTTCCATTTTCGTTAGAAGATTACATATTGAGAATGCTTTAAGTAAATCGGACCATCTTTTTAAAAATGTGCACAAAAATACGTAAAAAATAAAAGTTAAAGAAGGTCTAAAACAGACAGAACCTAATCTGTACCAATACTTTCAACATTGGCATAATCCTTAGTATGCTGACAGTACAGTCGGCGTGCAAGTGGTTTCACCCCACCTTCCCCCACTCCCTTTTAACGGGAACGTGTAAATCCGTCTGGAAAGTAGTTGACGGTTTCGTGCGTGCGTGTTTATCTCCCTCTCCCCTGCAAGGTGGTCTTCGAAGTGTTACGCTGAGGGCAACAACTCCTACGGGAAAACTTCGTCTGTTTACTGTCGGGAGTTCATTGCGAATACCATTCTAGATAGACATCAGCTAGGGGAGGGGAAAAAGCCTTATAAACAATAAGGTGAGCCGCCACTATTTCGGATTTTTTTTGCGACTCTCTTTTTTTTTTTTTAGTTATTATATTATCAGTAAGTAACTCTCGAGTTTTTCCAGTGCCACTGACACCACACTGACAGATAAGAATCCGCTTTATCCCTTCAAGTGTATTTTCAAGGCACATAACTCCGGCTGATTTAAGCTAAAAGGACACATACATTCCACGAGAGATATTTTTCGCGGCAAATTCCGCTCCTTCTTTACGTCTAAATTGACCCGTGACAAACAAAATCGTTCCGTTGTATCATTGGTGGAAGTTTCATCGCACTCAAGTTAGAATTAACTTTTTTTTAAAAACCCACATAGGTCCAGCCTTACCCGAAAGGGTGTAAGGCCTTTAGCAGACAGGTGGTTAGAATTAGCTTTTTTTTTGCATTTTGTTTCAGTTTGTTTTATTTTCAAACGATTTTTTATTTCCGTAGAACACAAGACTTTTTCTCCCGGGAAATTGCTCAATGCTCCTTCACTTGTAAATTAGCCCGTGACAAACGAAATTGTTCCTTTGTATGATTGGTGGAAGTTTCGTCGCACACTAAAGGAAAAAGAAAAAAGTTACAATTAACTTTCATTTTGCATTTTCTATCATTTAATAATTTATTTTAATTCCTAGTTTTGTTTTATTTGCAAACGATTTTTTAATATTCGTAGAACATTCTGTACGAATGCTTTGTAATGAAAATAACTTTAAATCAAAAATTTATTCTGAGTTGCAAGCTAGAAGGGATTTCTGTAGTTAATTTTTAAATGTTTTCTACATAATAAAGAAATCATAGCAAAAACAAATTTATGAACTTCGTTTTCTTCTCTTCCAGCACACATTAAAATTTCACCAAGAGATGAATGTTCAACAGTTTTTATTTTGAAAAAGATGCAATAATTCTATGCATTGGCTTTTATTCTTTTACATTAAATTAGTTCTTTAAATCTACGTATGAATGATGCAGATCTTTTGAGTAAATTTTTTGGGCTTTGAGTGTTGTTAGGTATTTTAATTACTGTTATTAAAAGAACGTTTACGTTCTTTGTTATATATGTTGAGAAATGCAAAGGTATTTTTGCAATCATAAAAACCGCAATTTACAATATTTTGTGTTGAAGAATCTAAAATTGTTTTCCCTTTTAATTGCATCTTTTTTATTACTTTAAGTCAAAAATCTTCGTAGTAGACATCTCTAAATTCCGCGGGAAAATTTTTTATGTAAATTCCTTTTTATGGCTTCCTGTTTGGCCAGCTAAGTGTACTTAACTTTTCAGTTTTCTATAAACAGTATCCTAACTGTGTAAACAAGTAACATTTTATCAAACAGTGCTTCACCTCATCCGACTCCTTTCTGCGTAACGTGTAGAAATATATTTTTATCTCTTAAACTGCGTTACTTTGTTGCCGATCGTGTCGTGTATTCCAGAATCGTTAAAATGTTTTTTTTTTTCTTTTTAACTCTGCCGAAATGGGGTTATTTGCGTTACTTTCCGAATAATGGAAATGTAACAACTTTTATGCTTCGTTTACGAAGTTCGGATAATGAGATGTCTGTTGCTATTTTTTCAGTTATGGTAGCATTATATAGGATTTTTAGTTACATTCCGTTACTTCCACGTTAAGTTAAATGGATCCCTTTCTACTTTTCGTAGGAAAACGCAACCTATTTAATTTATCAAATTATGCCTACACATTAATGTTTTCAATTTCGGTAAATAGGCGCAGACGATTTGACTTGTTTAATAGCGATTTTTTTAATGACTTTGTCATATCTGATTATTGATTTCACATAAGCTTATTTTAATGTTATACACAGTTATGTATCCTTATAAAAATCGAATTCTATATATTAAAAGTTTTTAATCTGCCGTATAATAGATTTCCTCAATAATTGATTATTTAAGAACTCCATAGAAAAAGAATCGCTTATTGATATTGTTAAGTCATGTCGATCTGTGAATGTCTCAAAAAATACTGGGTGATGATTTACTCTTAATGAACGTCATATAGAAACTGGTGCAATTTTCAAAGTTCTTAAAAATGGCTCCAAGTGAACTACTGTTGACGAATTTGGAACTATCTCTAATATATATAAAAGGCAATGTTTGTGTGCGTGCGTGCGTGTGTGTGTGTGTGTTTGTCTGCGATGTCCAGACGAATCTATCGCACTTACAGCCATGAAATTTGGAACACAGGTAGTCATAATGGTGACTGAATGCACCTCGAAGCCGAAATTTTAAATTTTAATCTAGATTTCTTTTTATTTAATGTTTTGTGTTGTTTTGGTTGATTTTTCGCACTAATTTCTCAATAGATTGGTTTCGAATAATTGTACGACAAAAATAGATACACCATCGGAAAGAGCACGCGATTTCCGTTCTAATGAAGTTAGTTTTGAATTTCTAACGTAATTTACTGAATTTTGAGAAATTTTTAAAAAATACCCAGTTTTGGCCTCAAGATGTTACTTTTGATTTTAAATTTGTTGCATCCGACTTTCTAATAACACTATTATTTTCAATTTTTTTCAGCTTATAACTAGAACGGTTCTGTCGGATTTAAAACAAGAATGGTTAAAATATCTTTTATCGTTTTTTTTAAATTAATTTTTTTCTGGGCCGTTGCGAGTTATTTTTCTCGATCGAGTTCCAAAAGCGGCACTTCTTCCGAACGTTGATGCCAATTTTGATTGGCGGACGCGTAGGATACGTCATGACCTTCACCTGAATGAATTACTTCGATTATTATTTTCGGATTTTATTAATATTTTGCTTGCTGTATAATAATCATTTTCACGTTCCAATTTTGTAATATTGTTTTGGATTAACGTACTCTGTACTGTAGCGTGAAAAAAAAATAAGCAGGAAAATCAAAAAATGTGTATCTTTTGTTTTGATTTTGTTTTCAAAACTTTTTCATGTCATTGTGGGTGGTTCTTTTTTTTTTTTCATTTTGTTAAAGTCCTGATTCCACGGGCAACGCCGTGCGCGTACTGCTAGTTTTATATAATACCACATTTACATCACACCTGAATAAACTAAAAAAAAAAATGGATACTTCATTTAGAATTTGATCATCTAACTGTCCATTTTCAAGTGACAGCTCCGAACGAAGTTTGTGGAGGCGATAGGCAACGGGCAATTTGCACTTCTGATTAAGACTTAACTCGTTTTTAACGATGCGGCGCGTCGATCAATGTTTATAAACAATGGGAAATCCCTCTGCCATATTTCCATATCCGCAGTCTGCTTAACAAGACTGAATGTCGAGTGAATGCGGTGTGCATATGCAGTTCAATGCTCCGTCTCCTCGTCCCTTCCCCCCCCATTTTTCGATAGCCGCCGACTGTCTGGCTCCCAAGTTCCGCCCACGCTCGTGCGCCTACATATACATTCGCAGACTTCCTTAATTTCTCCGTTTCCCCGCACAAATGGTTCATACAATCAATGCCCCGCAAATACTGAAGGTGCATTGGGCTAAATGAATTTATTCCAAAGGACACTGCCCCTGTCTCTCGCGAACACACCGTTAAACGGCGACTTCCGCAAATTTAGGCCGTTTGGAGTTATTGCACTGCCTTGGTGCAGCAGTTCTCCTTTGTGTGCTTTTTATTGCACACTGCAGTGTGTGCACTACTAATGAGTTGGACGACAGCCTGTGGAAGTCGGTGCAATGTGTGCAGTGTTTACTGGCAACCGAAGCCTTTCCTGTGTTTGCATCACAAATAACGGGTGTCATCAGAAAGTTACAAATTTTGGATGGAATTAAAACATTGTATTAATCCATCGTTTATTGTGGTTATTTTTTATTCCTCCCATCTGTGTTCCAAAATTTGATAAGTTTTTGTGCACGATAGCAGCCCTATGTAAAGCGTTTTTCCTTTTGAGTTCTGAACTACCAGGGCCCTCTGATTTAAATGCCTTGTCTGTTTTTAAAAGCACAAAATCCTTTGCTTCTCTGATATAGAAGATTCCTCTAAAATATTTTGCATGATAGGGTTTTGTGCATGATGGTAGGCCGATTTGAGGTGGTTTCCCCTGTTGAGCTTTGCACTTTAAAAACATCATGGAGCTCAAATTTAAATCTCTCGACTCTTTTTAAATGCAAAATCCTTTGCTTCTCTGATATAGCAGATTCCTCTAAAATATTTTGCATTCTAAAGTTTGTGCATGATGGTAGGGCGATTTGAGGCGGTTTCCCCTGTTTAGTTTTGCCCTTTGAAAAGTTCATGCAGCTGAAATTTAAATCTCGCGACCTTTATTTTTTAAATACAAAATCCTTTGCTGACATATTTAGTGTTGTATAGCAACGGATTCGAAACCCTCCTCGCTTTTGCGCATGCGCTGGGCGGAGTTATTTTCATCAAAATAGGGGGAAAGTGAAGAACGGAAGGGTGATGTTTGCATTTTATTGAGCGTGATCTAACAAAGAACTCCGGAAATTCGCTCTGACACCCCTTTCCGGTGTAAAATCGTCCAAAAGTGGTAGTCTCGGAATCCGAAGAGTAGATTCATCATATAAAATATTACCTGGATGGTGTGCTTTTAGTTAAGGTGCCTTGCAAATCGCCAGCTTGCGTTACCACTGAATGTAGGAAAATGTTTCATGTTAATGTAAGCGTATCAATCTTAGTGACTAAGGAAATGTACTGTAATATCAGAGGGAAAAAAGTACTATTTGAGACGATACGTGACTGACCGCCAGCCTAGAACCGCTTGTCAAATTCATATTTTGTTGCTCCTGCTGGCGAATTCGTGGAGCATGAATATGACTAATGTGAACTGAGTAGATTAATCGTAAAGTTTATGTTCATTTCTCAAAATCAGTAAGATATTTGATGTAAAATTATTTGTTCTAATTTTGAGTTGATTTCTTTTTTTAAAAAGTAAATCTGGAAGAAATATGCTATTGAACGAGTAACAGTTTTTGCTATACAATTGTGACTTTTTTTTTTGTTGATGTGGTGTTAAAAACAAGTTTCGTCTTGATGGCGCCGTGTTTTGATTTTTGTTGGGTTACGGGATTGAATATTTCCGGCTTGTGAAATATTTCCTTCAGAAGTTAAGTGTTATATAATATATTTTTCTTTTCACTTTTTGTTCAAGGGAAAAAAAGGAGGGATTTCCTTCTTCTGTTCAGATGGGTTTTGAAAAGAATAATGCGCTTCATTTATTGATATTGGGTTGTACAGTTTTGGAAATTCATTCAGTGAACCATTCATTTGTAATACATTATTGATCATTCTTTGCATTCGAAGTTCCCCTGCAGTAGCAATTGATGTGTCTACATCTTAGGTAGAGAGAGAGAGGGGGGGGGGGAAAACCCTCCTGAATCAGGATTGCCAGATCAAAATAGCAAAATAAGGCCAAACCTTAAAAATAAGGCCAAAAAAGGCCAAATTTTACAAATTGGTTGAAACCTCATTTAGAAAATTAGAAAAATGGCTATCCTTCATGAAAACGAATCCCACTTTATAGACATATGTTGAATGCTCTATTGTTAAACTAAAATTGAAGTGAAAGAAATTTAAAACATCCTTCTTCTATTCAGGAGCTGTTTCGTTCGACAGCTCATTACATATAATTTGAAATGCGTAATATCAAACATTTATTGAAAAACAAAGAGTAATTAATTAAAAATTGTTCTTAAAGTCATTAATGAAAATAAAGCCAAAAAAGGGCCAAAACGGAATTTAAGGCCAAATGAAAATTTTTAAGGCCAAGAGCTTTGAAAAAGGCCAAATTTCCATAATTTGGCCTTAAAAAATCCAATATGGCAACCCTGAGTTGAATGGTCTTGCTTAAATTCTCTTTCGTTCTTTGAAAAAAATATTTTCCCATTATGGCTTCCCTCGAGAATTAGTTTTTCGAGTACATATCCTTCTAGAAGGTATGTCATGATAAAAGGTTCTAATGCATCGACGTTAACATGCAGCTCTTCTGATGTTCTTTTTAGTTATATAAAGCAATTAACATCCATACAGCTGCGATTGGTATCGTTTAACCCTATTTGCCTATCGAAATATCGCATTAAGCGTGTCCCACCATTAATCCCTTTCACGATACGAGCTGCGAATTTCCCATGTATGCGAAGTAATTAAGGCCAAGGCTGTAGAATTCGAATGTAGTTCCACTTCCTGTTTAACATGTGTGTCTGCTTTGATGAATAATATTATATACGTACCATATTTAGGTTCTCGCTATTACTGTTTTATTACCGACATGGATGCGTAAAATGAATTGCAGCTGCTTTGCATGATAATTTAGTTGAAAGTTATTACACAGTGCAGCTAAATGAACCGAAACTTTTAGTGATTATACAGTCGGACCTCTATTTAACGAAGTCGCTAAATCCCGCAAAAAAGTTCGTTATATGGAAAATTCGTTAAATAGAGATTCACCTTTTAAAATACTTTAAACTACACAAAAGAGATTTTAAATTCATAAACACTAAATATTATTATTAAAAAAAGTAATTAATCACTTCTTTATTTTGTAAAATAATATCTATTTGATTTATATATCTTGCCCATCAAAAAGAAATCTGCAGGGAATACCAGAATAAAACAAAAGATTGTCCGGGAATACACAGTATTTTCAATTTTAAAAAATAATTTTATATTAAAATTAATGAATTTTAGTGACATCATCGCATTTATTTCAACAAGTAATTTTAAGCATACATTACCATATGCGTCCTTAAATTTAATTACTGATAATGTTCGATGACACGGGACAGCTCCATTGAGGGTGAAAGGGGGATATTGAAAGTTTTTCCAGTGAAGTAGACAATGTGTGCGGAGGGGGGGTGTTTAAAGGTTGCACCTCCTCGATGAAATGAAAAGAATGACTGCGATTTTACTGCTTTCGATGAGTTAGGAGACTGGTAAACCCAGTTCAAGATCATTGATCACCACAAAATGTGTTAAAAGAATGAATAAACTTGAAATGTTCAAAAATATTTTGAGAAATAGGGAGAAAAAAATATTGGATCACAATAAAAAGTTGGTGAAATAGAGAATGCACTTCGCTATTTGGAGGTTATTTTACGAAGAAATTCGCAAAATGTTCTTGGTTCCAAGGAAAAGTTCGCAAAATAGAGGTTCGTTAAATAGAGGTCCGACTGTACTTAGAAAGAGGGACGTTTTATATATAAATAGAAAACATAACCGCACAACGATAAGATAAATAACTGTGCGCACGTTATATGTTTGGGTTGATAACTTAACTCCTTCGCACACGTGGCCGTGTTGACAAGTGTGAAGTCCGAATTCCCCGAGGGTGGATTCGTCTCGAACATTACTTCGATAAAGTCTGGGACTTTTCACCCACAACGTCGCTTTATTTGATCAAACCACTTAGTGTGAAAGTTTAAACCTGTTTGTCTGCCAAACAAATGTTTCTCTTCCTTTGCCGACAAGGGACAAAATGCGCGAAAGTGTCCTCTCGTGGTCTTCAGTTACCAATCATTGATACGAGAGGCAACTCTGAAAAGCCGCCACATATCTTCCTCGCTTGGTCTCATTTCAAACGAACCGTCTCGTAATAATACAAATTCTGTGACTAGTCATGTGCCGGAAAGTAAATATATAAAACAGTGCAGATGGTACGTCTTCAGTGTTTGATCACGTCCGACAGTGGTTTCTTGAAAAAGCCTTTTGTCCTGTCGATCTTGCAGCCATGAGGCATTCGTGTTCCTGGTCGTGCCTACCAGTTGCATGAATAAAGAAAAATGACCTGAAGCATGTGTTTGTTGTGTAGATATCTTTGTTATATTAATGCATGTTGTATCTATATATATATAATTCTTCCTTTCAAAACAAATTCATTAATGCTCTGTCATTCAAGACTGATCAGTTTCGGTGTTGTTTAGAATATATAATACTGTTTAGCAACGGATTCCGAGACTACCACTTTTGGACGATTTTACATCGGAAACGTGTGTCAGGCAGTGAGTCATATGAGCGCATTTCCGGAGTTTTTTGTTAGATTACGCTCAATAAAATGTAAACATAACCCTCCTTCCATTCTTCACTTTCCCCCTATTTTGATGAAAATAACTCCACCCGGCGCATGCGCAAAAGCGCGGAGGGTTTCCGAATCCGTTGCTAATAAAATTGTAAAATAATAAAATTGTTTATTAAGCTCCGATCGGAATTAATTAATGATTCTCCCGTTTATGTCGAAGAGCTTTTAAATGCTTCACTTTTATCGTTTTGGGATCCCTTCTTGCATAAGGATTTCGCTACGGAAAGTACCGATACATTTTCTTATTAGCTGACGGGACACATCGTCACCGTTGGCTGAATCCTTTATTTGTTGTTTCGGAAGCTAATTTTTTTAAGCTTCAGACGTGAGTTGTGTAATCCTCAGATGTTATGAGATTCCTTTTAAAGAGAGATGCAGTAGGTTCCCACTAATCCGGACTAGATGGGACCGGACCCTGTCCGGATCACCGAAAGTCGGAATTAAACGGAGTTAGCCTTAAAATGCACGTAATACAAGTTTTAGATGGGTAAAACTATAAAAAATCGATGGTCTTTTCTTGTTTTCATAAATGCATACAGCTTTTCCTACTGCTTTATTTTAGTTTTAATACTTTTGTATACGACAGCTTTTAACCTATGAACTGATGTAGGATTGATTAACAAGAACTGATGTAGATTTTTTAAAATCCCGTCTGGATGTCCGGACAAGCGGTGTCTGGATTAGTGGGACTCTACTTTATATTCAATGAGTAGTTTACCAAAAGGTTAACTTCAACTAAATGAGAAGTTCCTTCGATATATGCTAATAATATAGAATTCCGTGCGGAAGGAGGCTTAGGAAGGTGCGAGCACAATCAACATTCATGTGAATCTGATAAAACCCATTTCGTTGCTTGAGGCTATCGTAGATGATCTCTTGATGCAAACGGAAAGATGAAAGCGATCGTGAGGAAGAGTTTCCTTTGTTTCCCATCCAGTTAGATCCGGGAATGCACCTGAACTTCCGGGGGGCGTGTGGCACCTTTGCCATTTGCCCGTTGCCACAGTAAACACGATCAGTATCTGCAAATAACGTGCGTCCACCGTTTGGCACTAAGAAATGAGAAAACTGCCCGACAAATCGTGACTACCCGACATTTCAGACTCATCACTCAACCACAGCTGAGTCTGCTGATCGACTGCGGCTGAGCAAAGCGAAGCACAGTTAGTTAGCAGAACCTCACCAAATCTTTTCTGGGTATTTTTGGGGTGTTTATGCGAACATTGTGTGGGGCTCTGGACTACTAGCCAGCAGGATTTATGATCCGGAGCCAGATTTGTTGGCCCGGGTTAAAAGGTTTATGCTAATTCTCCTCAGCAGAGCCATGTGGTTCTGGGAACATGCCAGAGCGTGTGCCTTTCGAATTGCGGAGGAAGTTGGGTCTTTTTGTTCCTGGGGTCGAAGTCCGACTTCCTTCTGTTGAGCCTTGCTCCACTGGTCTAAAATGAAGCGGTGAAAGATGCCATCTTTGATGCGGTGTTTACATATCTGGATTGGATATATCCACGCCGCGCGTGCATTTCGTAGTGTATGATACAAAGCCCACGATTTCTTGTTACGAAACAGTGTGAAGAAGATAAAAGTGCCACGTGGCGGGTGGATGGAAATAAGCCAGATATTTGTCCGTCTGTCTGCTCTTCTCACTTTTACGACAGAGAGAAGCGGGAACCCAAATGTTTCTGTGAAGCCACATCTGGATTACTTTTTTCAGCGGACCGCTTTGCTTTTGTCAACTTGCACCACAAATATTAAATCGAGCCCTTATCTTTGTTTATAGTGAAGCGATTTTTAAAGTGAAAAATGTTTAGTCATTCAGGAACTTACAAATTCGTTTCGTGACTTCATATCTTTGTCTTTTTTTTCGGAATTTGCTCTTACAAACAATGCGTTAAGCACCGATATAATGCTTTGAATTTAAAAATGAATCGGTAATTACGGAGATGTTCAAAAGAAATTGCATCACATGCTGCAAACAGAATTTTTAGCATGGAAAATAGTAACTAGGCTGTATGCAACCATCATTAACTATTGCTAATAATAGAAAAAGAAAATATATGCACAGTTGAAACTACAAACATATTTTTAAAATTAATTTCTCTCCTCTGCACTTTTATAGATGCATTCACTTGCAGTGTGGGTTTGAAACATTTTTGGCGAGTTTCTACATAGAAAATGCTCTGTATGCTATTTATTTATTTAATTTTCGTTATAAATATCGTAATCTATGGATCTGTTCTTAGCAGCAATTGCTTTTTTTGCTGCTACTTTCTTTTTTGATCGTTAATTTCTCGCCTTACGACTTCTATTTCGATTTCTCATGTGAAGGGCCGAATTTAAAAAAAAAATGTCCAATGCTTTCTATATTTGTGATTATTACAGTCATTGTCATTTTTTTTCTCATCCCGTTGATGCTTTGTTTTCACCCGTGTTAAATACCCTCGTATCTTGATAGTAGTCGGATGTTTATCACAACAAGCTATTATTTTTCGTATGATATTTATCTTTCTTCTCGAGTGAGCGCTTTCCCACTGTAAGTTTCTCCATTAATTTCTTCGTTCACGTTCCGACCTTGGCCCCTTTTTTTCTTTCTCACTTTCTAATTCCTAGCAAAAAGATACCAAACAATCCCTTTTGTTTTGTCGAATTGTTGGATATCGTGTCGCCATCTAGCGAGTGATGTAAAAGATTGGGTAGTCACTATTTATGGCTTTCAATAAAAAATTTTCTCTATAGAGACTAGGTTCTTTCTCAACTCCAGATGGCTGTGTTTGGTTCCATATTTAATTGTAATCTTAAGTGAATTCGAAATTATAATCGATAAGGATATTTATCCAAAATTTAATATGAGAAATAAAATGTCTAGCACCATTTCTTTTGAGATTTAACTCATTACTTTACCCTCACGACGAGTCCAGCAAGTGAATTTTATTATGATGGAAATACCGTTTTCGATGGTATACGTGCGCCATCTGGTGCTCAAAAGGGGAATATACTCTCCCATCTGTGAAAGGGACTGGAGGGGGGTGAATAGGCATTCCACAGCCATGGGTGCATATAATTTCCCCACCGCTATCTCACGGTGTCACCTATCGCCCCCTCCCTTTTTCAGGGTCAAAATCCGTGCCCCCTTTTTCCTGTGCCACCTGCTGCTGTGGGAGGGAGAACGCTCTTACTATTCATTCACTCTTTCCCTTTATGAATGGGAGCCCGCATCGTCTTGGAACGACCCTGGTGTCATTGAGACGAACTAAGAACTCAAAATAACAGGTTGATATATTAAATTTATTTCGTTAAAAAGTGTTTAAATAACGTGAAGAATTTCGTATATTACGAAGTATGATGAATGATTATTTTTTCGTTGACTATAAAAATTATTAGTTTGATCTTATGAAACAGATAACATTCCTTTTTTACGGATAACTTGTACATTTTTATCAATTAGCGTAACAAAGAAAAATGTTATATTTCATAACCGCGTTTTTCAATTAATTTTTTCTCCACTTTTTTCCACCCCCCCCAAATATGTGTATTCATTATGGAAAAGGTTAATTTTGATAAATATGCTAGGAAAGACTTCGTACTGGACTGAAGAATAATTGTGTTTTATTAAAGCTTCTTTTGTTTTATTAAAGATAATTTATCAAATCTCAGATCCCGGTTGTATTTATAATTTTTCCTTCTCCAAATCGGTAATATTCCTGTGTTGTATCTCCCGCATTGTAACGTAGAGCTTAGAAAATGCTTAACAACGCTAA
>BGPR01000035.1:2109524-2161928 GCA_013235015.1 Araneus ventricosus | reverse complement strand
GTTGATGTTGCCATAAAGGAGCCGCAATTCTCGATCTGTGTCCGTTTCATGAATTCCATTGGAATTTTTATTTAATCGTCGGCTTCTAGAGATCCAAGAGGCGCCGTACTGGAAATGCTAATAAACAGTTAAGTTTGTTTAAAAAGTTTAAAGACTGATTTCTATATTATTCATAGCTATGTGTGTGGCCCATTTGCTTCTAAATTTGATAAGAGATGAACACGATTCGCCTCATTATTTCTTGATAATGCACGAAGAAAGATCTTTTCATACCAATCGGCGTTTTGATGAGCCTGTTATTGTGAGTCGTCTCCTTAAAGGCCTTGTCAAAAATCCTTATCACTCCCAGTTGAATAACTTCTTACAAATTGGGGAGGAATAAAGACTCAAATAGATACTATTTATAAAAGCGCGGTCTAGTTCTTTTTTAATACCCCTGCAGCGTATTTATTGCTATTGTATTAATTGTGTAATATTCAGTCAGTAATGTAAATAGTTGCACCCAAGTTCTATCAGTTGGTTAAAAATTGCCTAGTTAATGTGACTGTAGCGATAGTTTGATTTATCATTTAAAGAAACGCTTATTGATTGATATCGACGATGGAGAAGATTTTTCTCGATTGGGACAATATGTGCATATTAATAGCGGGAATATCTTTCAACTTTCGTAATTAATGGCGCAGCAAGAAGAGCTCTTTCTCTACTACAAAACTGATTGAATGTTTGACAGCTTAATTTAGTATTCAAGTTTGAACTATTGGTGATGTTTGTGACGGTGAAGATAGTGTCCATCTGATAGAATTTGTTGTATGCCGAGCAATCAACTTGCATATTTTTTGTGTTTCAACTCCAAGGATATGCAAGTTTTTTACGCAGTGTCGAATCAAATTGTGGTATATGTCGGGTAATTACTAAGAGCGGTACAGTTTCAGATAGGCTCCATTTGCAGTTCTTCAAGCGTTTCACGGCATGCGAGTTCAGTATATCTGAACGCGTGTTTGTCTCTGAGCAACAGTCATTGTCTTCCGATGTCATCATGGCTGGGGACCTTCATCTATGTCTGTACCTCTATCACGGATGTCGGTCCTTTTCTATGGATCGTCTCCCCCTGTTTTGGTGGAAGTCATCCGTGATGTCTGTCATATACCGTTTTCGCACCCACTGTTCTAGAACCATCTTCCCGAGGGTCAAGTGATTAAAAGAACTTAATGCCCAAAGTGATGGGAACCTGGATCGAACTGACTCGCCAATTACCCCTTTCCCTTTCCTGTGTTTTGTCGTGACCTTCAGGTGTATTGCCAGGCATTTCAAGGACAACCAGCAGCGCTTGGGAGCGGCTTCTTGCCATCACCGAAATGGGGGGGGGAGGGTGGAGAGAGACATGCGGGGTTTACTAAAGGGACTGAAGGAGATAATACGAAAGGAATGTGTTTTCGGGGTGTCATATTTATAACTTCACCGGCTCACTTTTTGTGAACAAGTGGTAAGAAATGTATGAAACCTGAGACATGGAATGTGAAAACGGGGAAAATCCTAGTGTTATTGGTCGGTCTGTTTCCTGTATTTGATTTTTTTTTTCCTCATTCACTGCTATAAAAAATATGTTTTTATTGTGTGGTGAATTCACAGTATTTAGGAATTTCTGGTCCATTAAAAAAGAACTTTTTTTTTCGTTGTATATTCTGCAAATCTGATGGAATGAAATCAGTGTTGAGCATGTAATGTTTCTCTTTTTGTGTACCAATCATTGTTTGATACGTGGCTGTATTTTAATCGGAACTTTAGATGATGCCACATTTTCAAAATGACCTTAAAGTTCTTGTGCAAATTGTAATATGGTTTTGGTGGTTAGAAAAATATGGTGATGCTGCGCCAACGGCCATACCATTTTAATCGGAACTTTAGATGATGCCACATTTTCAAAATGACGTTAAAGTTCTTGTGCAAATTGTAATATGGTTTTGGTGGTTAGAAAAATATGGTTATGCTGCGCCAACGGTCATACCATTTTAATCGGAACTTTAGATGATGCCACATTTTCAAAATGACGTTAAAGTTCTTGTGCAAATTGTAATATGGTTTTGGTGGTTAGTTAAAGATGGTGATGCTGTACCAACGGCCATACCATGCTGAAAGCACCGGTTCTCGTCTGTATGGTTATAGCAACCTGAAAATTTTATGGCCGCTTTGAAAAAATACAAAATATTTTGTACATTGAGTTCAAAATATTAAATTTTTTTAATGATGCATGCAATTGAAAATAAACTAGTATTATTCATTTAGTTAATTCTGCAGACCTATAGTTTTAGAAGAATTCTAATTAATAAAAAGTTTTGCTTTGTATTGCTTGAATCTTATTGTACAATCTCTGGCTGTGAAACTTTATTGAGTGTGTAACCCTCCCTTTGGTGTATTACTTCAAATGATCTTTAATGAAGGGGATGTCCCAAATGGAATGTGGGGGGGGGAGTCCCCAGGTAGTCACTGGACCCTGACCACTTGGATGGAGCAGCTGGCACACTAAACGTGAGAAGGGGCAACCGTAATTTCTATTTAACAAGAAATCATTTGTGAATCTCTTTCAACAAAAGATCTCATCTCTGATGTACAAAAAGAGGCGGAAACAGCTTAGTGAATGGTTTGTTTTGGATGGAGTACTTTGTAAACCGTTGCTGTCTTCTTTACTCTGGTATTGTTATAATGTGTGGCTTGTGGTTAAGATTCAGATTCACGTCCTCATATCCGGTCTTTATAACGACTTGGAAGTTCTTTTCGTGGCTTGGACCAAAATAGCCCGTTTCCTTCTTGCGTTGCGGTGTTGCATTTTTTAGGTTTGCTGGATTTTTTATTTCAACATCCCGGAAGGCATTTGCGTTGGCCTTCGTCTTTTTTTTCCACTGAGGATTTTTATTTCCGTAGATATTTAAATAGTTCTTTGACCATAAATGAGTTTTGAATAGCTTGTGAATTTCAGTTGTATGCTTAAATAGTAGCACAATATGGAACTTGAGAACAGTTGGCAGAACTATTGTCTTCCCAGGATAACGATCCTCCTACATTTTCAGGATGCAAGTATATGTTTAATTCAACCATAACTGAAGGGATATTTAAAGTTGCTTATATTACCTAAATTATATTAAAAAGGTTTACTGTTGGAGAAAAAGATACGCTGTGTATTGTAGCTTTCAAATCTATCTAGCTATTTCAACTAGCAGTTAAATAGTCCCAAATATTTATGATCCTTGTGTAATGAAAAGAATTCATATATTTAAACAAAATTTAGTATTAAATACCAGTAATTTATATTCTGCGTAGTAAAATTATTTATAAAACTGAAGCTGTTTAATTTAATGAATTATTTTTGTAGCTCTAAGACTCGAGTCCCTGGCGAAGCTGCCCCTCGTTGCATCTTTCTACGCTTTGTTAACTTGATTTGTC
Source organism: Araneus ventricosus (assembly GCA_013235015.1). NCBI lineage: Eukaryota > Metazoa > Arthropoda > Arachnida > Araneae > Araneidae > Araneus > Araneus ventricosus. Next base: position 2,158,490 of record BGPR01000035.1, on the reverse strand, counting down.
TTTGATTATAGCTCTATTTTAAAAGCAATGTAATCAAATTCACAGAACTTTTCACTTTCGGCAGTGGCTTGAATTAGATAATTTTGGTGAGTGCGAGCATGTGTCGATCTAGGCGAAAATTAGGGCCGTTATGCGGCCCCTTCACAGAATTCCACTTCATAAAAACGGCCCCTTCACAAAACAAGTCACGTAAAATATAGAAATATGACTGCTAAAATTGAAGGTTTTACATGATAAAAAAATTTTTCACAATTTTTTATTTTTCACAAAAATGGGCCCTAAAAAAAAAAAAACTTGGATCTACCCCTGGCGAGTGCCTAAACACTTTGTTGAGTGCCGAAGAAAGAATTTAAAGAAATAAACATTAAACAGTTAAATGAATTGAAATTTTCCAGTGGAGACATTGCTATAAATATTTAAATAATCTTTGCTATAAATATTTAAATAATCTTTCAGTGGTAGGAAATTAACGTGTTATAAATTGTCCAATGCTACAGTCAACGGAAAAGGATTTCTATCACAGCTCTTCAATACGCCTATGGCTCGGTCATTTATTTTCCGATGTCACCTCCACTTATTGCAGCTCGTTATTAATTCTCGCAACCTGAAATGGACTCTCGCGAGATAAAAGAGTGTATCCTGTTACGCTGGAGACCACCTGTGTTAACCCTGCCCATCCCCCTGGGCTCGCGACTATCTCATGCAGACATGCGCTCCGCCCTAGACGTTGTCGGAGGTATGCGTTTCCGGCCGCGCATGAAAACGACGGCTTTTCTGCATTAAGATGTCAAAGAAATAACATCTCATCCGACGCCCACTCGAATGCCGACTCGGGATCGAAAGATGCAGTTCCTTATGGCATGGCCGTCGCGATGATGGGGCGATAATTTTCGGTTGGGGCTACCAGATTGACATACTCATGCGTGTGAATTCCGTGTTGTGAATTGGTGAATTTGATATTAGTTCTTAACCGTAGAGCCTGTGTCCAGTGTTAATACGAAAATAAAACTTTGAAGAACGATTTTAGCACTAAGCAGTCGAATAAAGAAATGTACTTTCTAGTGTACCAACAGGATTGATATAGGTTGGGAAAAATATTTTTAGCATTTATTGGATGTGTTCTGTATAGCAACGGATTCGGAAACCCTCCGCGCTTTTGCGCATGCGCCGGGTGGAGCTATTTTCATCAAAATAGGTGGAAAGTGAAGAATGGAAGGGTGATGTTTACATTTTACTGAGCGTGATCTAACAAAGAACTCCGGAAATGCGCTCATATGACTCATTGCCTGACACTCCTTTCCGGTGTAAAATCGTCCAAAAGTGGTAGTCTCGGAATCCGTTGCTGAACAGTACAGTTGCAGACTTAGTCATCCGTTTAAACTTATTTTGTTCTTTTAATTGCGCCTACTTATGTATAAATTTTTTAAATTAATTGCTGGCTCATATGTGTAATATTAATACATTCTCTGTTGTGCCATGTTGGCTACACTTGACCTCTCAGTAACTGACATATTTGCTATTAAATTTTAATCTGGTCTTTATTTTCTTTTTTTAAAACATGTAATGCATAGAAATGGGAGCGTTTCTGCATGCTCGCCGTTCCTGATAGAACAAGGTATAGGTAGCGTGTCGAGACGCTGTCCATCTCCGAGAAAAATAACCAAGAGCGTCCAGGCATTTTCCACTGCAGCGAGTGTGTTAAAAGAGATTAACATGATATTGTGAGACCAAAATCATTCTGTCTCAGAAGTTTCTTTTTTTAAATTAGTTTCTTTCCCCCTTCAAAGAATATATTATGTGGGCTATCATACTGTCCCACTTTCTAAGATTTCTCTAAGGCAGATTTGAATTCAAATGACTCAATTAATTCATTTTCTTATAAATGACGATTTCTTCCAAATTTATTAGTTGTCCTTCGGATTGCATTTAGTATAGAAATTCAGACGTACCCTAGACAAAAATGTTTTTTTTATTATACGAACCACATATCACCTTTTCAGGGACGAATTTTTAGCGAAATTTTTTAAAAATTTCATTATGTCTCACATCTTGAATTTTTGGTATAACGCATTATCAATATCATGTTTTCGATTTTATATTCAAAGCAATCGGTCAAATTTATCTGATTTCAATTTGTTTGAGAGAATTTTAAAGTGATTAATTTTAATCAATGTCCTTGAAGAGGCTGAAACATAGGTTCTGCCGTGGAACAAATTTTTATAATTGAATACTATTAATTTAAATTAATGTCGCCTTTTTTCCCCACGCTCCTCGGCGAGGTGCACGCGCTTTTTCTGTCGGAGAAGAGTCGAGGACGCTTTCCGCCGTCACCATAGCAACCGCATCTTCGCGGAGGGGTGGACGGAGGGAGGGACGTCAGAGAAAGAAAGAAAGAAAAGCGGCCACCGGAGTACTGGAGGAAGGAAATCCCGTCGGTTGTCCTCCAGCCAATAAGAGTTCATAACCCTCTCGTCACGTGGGATCCTACATTCCGACCGGGGGGAAACTCGATATTACGGGGACGCCTACGCCAGAGAGAAAAGTTTTTTCATTCATTGCGATCTCTTTTCTTTTTCGTCTGCGCAACCTCCTCCCCCCCCCTCACTCCGAGATCTCTCCAAGGTGTTTTTTTCCCTCCTTTTTTCTTGAGGTTGTGTTTTAAATGCTCCTGTGATTTCAGGGACGCTCTGCTTGAGTGTATGTAGCGAGTTGCCTTTGTCGGCGAGTCACGGCGATGATGTTTAATTAAAGTAAAAAGAGGAGAGGAGAAAAAATGAAATAAAGAAGAAAAAGACGGGAAAGAGTTAGGAGGTGTTGCTTGTGTTCCGCTTGATTTCGTTTCCTGTGTTAATATTGATTGTTTGGATTCTCTGTTAGTATCCATAGTGGGTTGGTTGTTGGAAGTTTAATTATAGAGAGGAACTGACTTAAAATAATATTTTTGGGACGAATGATTTTGGAGGAAAATACTGCTTTCATGGGAAACATTCGGGAAGGGAAATGTTTGGGCGTTGTAATCATTAGCTTAAGAATGTTAGATTCGAATGAAATACAAACATTCATTTGAATCTATCATTTGTTTTCAAAGCTGTGGAATTTGTAATGCAAACATCCGTTAAAAGTTTAAAAGAAAGAAGAAATTTCTCCATTCATGGAAAGGAATTATAGAGCTAACTTATGGGAAAAGATTTCTGAGAACGATGTTAACTAAGAAAGAAATTTTTTTTTCTGTATATGAAATCTGAAAAATGATTTTTTGTGTGCATTTACTATTAAATTGTGAATAATAATAGTTTAACTGAGGATTTATTCATCGACTGAAATATTTAAATTCGGTCAATTTTCTTGACTTTTTCTTCCGAATTCATCTCGCCAGAATCGATTTATTCGTTCAAAAGTATCTTTTAAGAAAAGAAATAACTGCTGATGACGACTAGCATAAGGAATTCATTAATATTATGTTTAGTTCTTATATTAAGAGTAAAACATTGTTTACTGAACTTTTTGGAATTCCTATGGCTCCTTGGAACGTGCACGTAACTGGCATACTTATTCCTAAATCAAGCTATTAATATTAAGCGACTATGCTTATTATTATTTACTATACAACCTATTACAGCGATTGTTTATATGAACCAGTCGGTGTGACACATTGGTAACTTAAAATACTTTACTAAGTAAAAAAAGCACAATATTTTGCTATGCAATATATTGTATAATGTCCAAATCGAAGAATGCTTTTCAGTGTATAAAGGTTCATCTCTTAACACAAATTCTATGTACATTTATAAGTTGCTAAAAATATTCAGAATTATTAGCGTGTCCTTTCTCTCACATAGGGGTTCCCAAACTTTTTTCCCTCGCATACCCCTTTGATTTTTCTTTCTGTTTTCGCGTTCCCCTACCATCATATTCAACTCCACCCCCACAACCACCCTTCTATGCAAAGAAGTTTTTATCAATAATGTTACGGTAAGCTTAAGTTTGCTTAAAAGTGAAGTGAATGACTCGAATTAATAACATTTACACAAATTTTTGATTTTATATTTTATTCCATTTTTACAATAGTATTAGATCAACGCAAAGCAAATAAAACCAGTATTGTAATTATTTCGCTCTAACTTATAAGGATAGATAAAAATTACACTTCGTAGTAATATCAATTACTCAAGTGGTATAGGTTTTGAACAGCAAGTATTCACTTAGAGAAACAAAACTTTCTAATTTTTGGAATTCCTTATGTTTTCTCGTTTCTGCCATCAACTTTGATTTCGTGTACCCCCAGGGGTACGCGTACCACAGGTTGGGAACCTCTGCTCTAATAGAACATCCTGTTAGCTTTTCTGTTTCAAAAGCAGCACTCCGGTCGTGATTTATTTACTGTAAAATATTTATCCCCCCCCCCCCCCCGAACTTCATTGTTTACTTTCTCGGCATAAACAAATCTCACCATTTCCCGTACACCTATATCGCCGCTCATGCTTTTTTCTGTATCTGGATAAGTAAAATAAAGCACTGCAGTATCATAAAATACTCTTTTTATCTCCTCCCCTCCATCTCTTCACTTCATCTTTCACACTTGTTTTTTTCTTATCCCTTCCCTCCCCCCTGTCCACCTGCCGCGTCTAGGTAAAAGCATGTTTAAAGGTGTGTGGGCCTTAGTCTACGGAGAGGGCCTGGGAATTGAATGACCTTGGCCCCAAACGGGCATCTCGCCAAGTTCGCTCGCAATCATTTCCACATTCATTGTTCACTCTCTTCAACTCGGTTATGTGCGTCTATATTTATATATTCGGGCGTATATCGTGGACTTTGTGCCGGCCATCATTTTGGCGCGGTATTTTTTGAAACTTTCACCTGAGCGATGATATAGTTATTAAGAGTTATCTCTCCGCTCTTTTCAGCGCGGGTCGCCCTTTCAGCAGGGCAGAGTGATGACTGCGTTAGTTATGATAGTTTTGGTTTCGCAGTCGTGATCTATTCAATACGAAGCATTTGCTTTTGGTACGAATTCTATGGGAGCTGGGAAAAATACCTTTGTGGCGTGCTATTTTTTATTTGAGGTTTGATTATGAGAAAGTTATAGGGGACTTAAAAGTGGTGAAAGTTTTTTATTTTATGAAGCATGGAAAATTATTATTTTTCGTGTGGATAATAGCGTAAATAACTGGGTGGGTGAAAATTTCTGTGCTAAACAGCAATGCATAGTGTGAACAGTATTATCAGCATGGTCTATTTCAAATGCATTTAATTATAGAGAACTATTTTTAGTATGCAGAATATTCGGACGCGAACTTTTTCTGTAAGTTTGCTCAGAATGGTATTATTTTCATTTAATGCTGGAACTTTTGGTGACCTTGTTAAAAATTGTCTGGGGCCTGTTGCACGCTAAATCAGACGCAGTGGCCAAATGTCCTCCCGTTGGTGTGGCGTGGAAGCGTTTAGAGGGGGGTGCCAGCTCAGGTGTCGTCCTCGTCATCTGACCGTGGTTCAAAATTACGAGGCCCGTCCCAAAATAGCCCTCGTGTTGCTTCAAAACGGGACGTCAATATAACTAAACTCAAACTGTTAACATAAACTCTTCATTCTGGTTTTACTCTCTTTGATTGGGTATAGATGAGTTTCATTCACCTAATTTGGATTGTTCTTGAAATTTCTCCTTATTAATAATTAAACATTATTAACAAGAATCATTAACTAAGTAGTAGTAGCATTTCGACAAATTTGAAATATTTATAGATTAATCAATTTCGGTCGATTACTATGTCTTTATTAAGATACACACACAGTCAAAAACTGTGGCAAAGTTAACAATAGTATGTATTTTATGAAACATTCATTCCAACTTCTAACTCTCGCGTAAGAAGACAATAGCCATATTTGATTGTCACACAATTTCTTTTCATGTGTTTAAGGGGTTAAAAACTACCAGCTAAATTACGCTGCTTCTATTAGCGAGGTCAAGTTGTACGACAATCAAGTCTTTCAGTGTACAAAATTTATCTGTCGCCATCTCGGAAACCAGGCATCCGTGAAATCGATTGTGTTCCTGCCTTTCTCTCACCCTGCCCTCCCTAAACAAAGGCTCTCGAATTTGTGTTGTAGTGCAAGCCAAACAATTCCCTAATCAACTTTCTCATCCAGAGGTCCGTGAATTGCACCCAAAAACGGACTAATAATTGTCGACATTTTTGTCACGCACGGAATCGCTCGCCAACCATGCATCGCCACGGATTAGCAGAAAGAATGGAGGAGGAATTCCCCCTCTTGTTGCTGCTCGACTATCCAATGCTCGTAAAAATAAAAATATATAAATAAAAGTTTATTAGTAGTCCACGTGATGTACTTTGGGAGACAAAGGTTAGTTAGTGTGGGAATCTGGAAGAATTTTGATGGCGCTCTTTAATTATCATGGTCGGAGTTTTTGGACTGCTTGCAGGGAAGGGGGATGTCTTTTGTTTCGTATGATTTTCTTTTATTGCATATATTGTTTGCTCTTTTATAGTCGTGCACATGAAAATCATTCTTTTCTTTTTGTCATTTCAGAGGTGAAATTCTCAATGTACCCTCCCTCCATGATCGCCGCCGCTAGCGTAGGGGCTGCAATCCAAGGACTCTCAGCGCGCCTCGAGCACAAGTGGGCATCCGCCAACGACTTGGTGTTTAGGTTACATGAAATCACCGGCATCGAGCCTGTAAGTATAACGGATAATGCCTTTATTACACATCTTAAGTGGGAAAACGACTAAACTCGTTTTGTGCATATTCACTTGTCGATCTAGACGAAAATTGGGGCCGTTTTGCGGCCCCTTCACAAAACTCAAATTCACGTAAAATATAGAGATATGACTGCTAAAATTGAAGGTTTTACATGATAAAAATTTTTTTTCAGAAAAATATTTTTATTTTTCACAAAAATGATTTTTTCCCACAAAAATAATTTTTTTTTTTTACAAAAATGTTTTTTTCCCACAAAAATGGGCCCTTAAAAAAAACACCTGTAACGACCCCTGATATTGTTATTAAAGCGTGGAAGATGACAAAACTCGTTTTGCGCATATCGGATGCACGTGCAATTTTGAAATTTGTGCAATTTTACATGCGAATTGCAAAAAATCTCATTTTTATGGCTTTGTTGACTGATTCAGAATTGTGAAAATTACAAATAGTATCTCTTATTTTCTTGCGAATTAAAACAAGTTTTGGAAATTAATTGAAAATGTTGAAGTTGTACGATTGCCTCTTTGTGCATTCTCCCTCTGATGTATTGCGTTTTTCTTGTAGGAATGCTTACGGTCATGCTGGGAGCAAATTGAAGAAATCATAGTCAATCGCCTAGCCGCAGCCACCCTACCAATAACCTCCAATGGGGCAATCCCAATCACCATGACAACCAGTCATAAACTTGCAGAACAACAAATGGACCCTCAGGACTTAGTACAAGCAGAAACTCCTACTGATGTCCAAGATATCTTGTACTAGAGAAGAATAAAATTAGCTATCAGTATTTTTTATATTGTTCCAATTGACTCTGAACTGTTGAACGGCAAGGGACAAGTGAAAGGACATGTTTTTTATTGCTAGTCATATAGAACTGACTGATTGAAGGGTTGAGTCAAGAAGATTGTGTTTGTCTGCTCAAGGGGCAAACAGTTGTGGTTGTTATGTTTTTGAATAACGAGTGTTGCCACTGATTTTTACTGATGATATGGAATGAAATGTAAAAAAAAAAAAAAAAATGTGTGGTATTTTGGAGCACTTTTAAAACCAGCTCTGTTCAAAATTTTTCATCGATACCCACAACGATTTCAGTTATGATTTTTTAAAAATTATAATATATGCTGTGAATTCAAGCTAGCTTTAATGCTGTGTTGTGAATGATTTCTGAATGATCAGGTGTTAGCAAGTAAGAATGGGAATGAATGATAGGCGATTTCACACCAGATTAAAAGAATCCTAATCAGAATGTAAGAATCAGTGGTTAGTATTGTATAAATATTTTAGGTTAGATGTGCATTCCATTTAACAATGGAGTGTTTTTGTATTCCATTCTTCAGTGGACCAAACAGGGATGCTTACAAGAATAGCTGTGTGTGCATGTTAGAAAATTTGTGTGACAATCATTACTGTTAATTTAAAAGGGGATAAATTAAGTAATTAAAAAGATAAAAAAAAGGATTTGTTATGTACATAGATATCAGCATTTATTATCAATGCAGTTTTTATATCAGTCTATTTTTACTCTTTTTATAGTTACCTGGAAAGGTTATTTTTCAATTAAATTTGTTACAAGCTTTTTTTATACCTATGAAGTACTTCTATAAACCTCAGCATAGTTTTATTATGCTGTCTGCATTTATGAGAGACCATTTCTGAAACTAATGGTACTCGTAGTGTGTTCTATTTTTTAAAGCAGTTTTCAACACTTGTTATACCAGTGCATTACAAGAAAGTTTACCTGAATTTTTTATAACATAATGCGTACAAATATGTCTGCCATATCACTTCATTTTCCAAAGCATTTTCATCAGTTATCATTTAGCCATTTTGAAATTCTAACATTTTTGCTTTTGCACGAGGCCATCGAACCCTGCTCAAACTAATTATGCTTTCGTCTCTAGTTTGTTTTTTAAATACTTTTTATTTCAAATAGGGAGTTAGAAGAAAATATTTTTTAGTAATTAAGTGTAGTTAAATTTCTTTTTCAAGTTCAGATTTCCCCCCTTTCCGTTACTAAAATCCTGTTGCCCTTTTCTTTGGAAGTGTAAGACTGATTTTTTGAAAAAGAAACTCACACAATTTTCTGTTATTTCTAGTCTTAAATACTTTTTTTTAAACTGTGTTAATGTGTGAACAGAACAGATAATAAATGTGCTAATGAAGACTGATCTTTATTAGTTTATAAAATCTTTACCTTACAGTCTTTATATTATATGACCGATCAATTTAGAATATAACTTGTAGTAGTTGCATTAAAAGGACCAATTTTTTAAAAAAAACATAAAGCTGTACTTTTGTTGTTTGGGGTTGCTGTATGCAATAAATTAAGGTGTATGATGAACACATGTGCCTTTTATATAAAATACGTAAAATGACAAAGTGATGAGCAATTATCTGTTCTCTCTCCCTAGATAGACATGCAAAAGAGGTTGTAAAGCTATCAAATTCAGGGAATAAAACAGTTCCTACCTCTGATTGTATCTTGAAATATTTTTGTATCTTTTGTAATATGTACAGATGTTAGTGGTGCTCAAAAATTTGCATCTTCTCTCTTCCTCCATACTCTTATCATAATTCTCATTAAATAAAAAAAAAAAAAAAAAAAATCAGTTACATGTTTGTTGTCATCAGTTAAGCAACGGGCATTATAAATTGTTGTTGATTTGTATAAAAAAAGTGATAATTATGTCAGTGATCAATCATCAGTTTTTATTCAAAAATTGTTATAAACTCACCTTTTATAACTACACTGTTATAATCAGAAAAATGTTTCACTGTTATTGATGGTCACCAAAACTATGTTCTTGTAAAATAATCTACTGTATTTATTGTTAAAGAAATTTTTGAGGTATAATTTATTATAGTCTAGTGCAAATTGAAATTTGTTTTGCAAAAGTTTTGAGTGTTGTTGATTTATTGTTTAATTAATGCTCTTAATTTTTCCCACTCATAAAGTATTGTATTTTGTGTTTTGTTTAAGAATTTTTTTTTGTCATTAGCAGGATTTATTCCTTTATAAACAGAATTGCAATATAATAATTGAATTGTACTGAAATATTCTACCTCAAATACACGGAAAAAAGACTGTTTGAATACAATTATTTTTATTGCAAAATTTTCAATATAAGTTTATTAGATGTTTAGCATCACTACATGAATAATCAATAACCCAAATTTAAGGTAATATTGTTCTGTCGATGCTCTACGTAATTTATTATATATATCAGGAAAAAAAGAAGGAATAAAAATTGATATCTAAATATGTCGTACAAGATATCAATATTCAAATGAAAAACATTTCATGTGTTGTCATATGCTTGAAATGTTTATTACATTTTTTTGTCATTTGAAGTATCAATACTGGCAATATTGTTGTTGTTTATATAATGTCATGTATTAGTTATATATTGGTATGCTTGTGTGGACATCAGTCGGAAAAAAACTGGTATCTGTTATCTGAAGTTTACAAGACTTTTTCAAGTGCAAATAAAAAAAAAATTCACAAATTCCTATAAGATTTTGTCGTTTATTGTTCATATTTTCATTTTTTAACTGGCCTTTGTATTATTAGCAGAGCAGCAAATAATTTGGAAACCATTGACTAAGAGATTTTTAAATTGTTTACTGAGAAAGAAGCTACTTCCTATAATTTAGGAATTAAAAATATATCAAAATTACTAAGCAGTCTGTTGCTATATCTAGCTTCAAGCTCAATTAAGACAAATTCATAGACAGATTTATGCACAACCAGTGATTTCCTTAAATATAACTAGATCCAATATACAAAATTACTAACATGTTATAATGGAGCTCAGAAATCAGATTTTAAAGACAAATTCCTCAGTAAATAGGAGACAGATACCAAGCAATTTGAATGCTCTTTAATTGAGTCGGTATTAGGCATATAATTCTTTACTCTTTTTTGATGGAAAATAATAATAAAAAAACTTTAAATCATCCAATATTAATCATTTATCTCAGGAATGTCACTTATGAACCAGTTTTGAGAAAGCTAAGCATGATAAAAGATGCCTATAATATATTTTTACTTGTACATAATTGATCTGTAATTAGTATAGTATAGCTAAGATTTGGTGTTCCGAACTTGCATCCGATTCTTCTACTGCAGATCAAGTTTTACTGCTCATACATTGTTGCAATTTCGTTATTCTAATACTTTTCTCGAAATTTTAATGACAAGCTAATTGCAAATGTCACTCACTATCAACACTTAATTTTACAACCATTATCTTAGAGGCAACTTGACCAAGATGGTAGAATAAGATTTAGGTAGATAATTACATTTTTATGCAAGGTTCAATTTGCATGAAAATGTTACATGAATTGAAGATTAACAGAAAAAATTTAATAATAAAAGCATTTTGTATTATCAAGAAATAAAATTGACCTTTACTATATTGGATGAAATTAAAAAAAAAAAACATTTATCAACTAAATGCTATATGAATATAACAAAAATGGTTTTATATCATACGTTAGATAATGTATACAAACTTGTATATGGTGGATAGGATCAAAATATATTTCCCTAGAATTTTCAGTGTTCGATTTTTACGTAAATTAAAGGGCAGATCAGACTCCAGATATCATGCAACAGAATTTCCAAGAATGATGCTTCTTGGGGGAATAATTTATCTCTTCAAACAATGGAATAAATTAATCAAAAGTTTATAACTTCCTTTTTTCAATGCAGCAATTCCTAAAACATGTGGAAATTTTGAATATCTTTCTTAATGGGACACGAAAGTCGCATAATAAAGATAACTGCACTTGACATCTAACTGCAAGTTGTATTATGGTATGCTGCAATATCAAGTTCTAATCCTCATGGATTCTAAAATTGGCTTAGAAAATTAATACATTTTCAATGATCAGTTTAATTTGATACAAACTCTCAAATTACAATTCAGAGACAATGAGATCAAATAATGAGGTGCCAAAATCACATGGTAGATGTGATTTAACTGCATACTGTGTTGTGATGTAATGCTACAGGCAGCAAATACAAGATGCTAGTGGTTAAGCCAGATTCTGATAATTTTTTTTCCCTTCCCTTTCTTTTCAATCATGCAAAAACTATGTTCATGCTAAAGAAATTCCAGATGCTTGAACTCATTTTTGGGAGGGGGAAAAAACCCCTCTTATTTCTAAATTGTAACTTTTCAACCTTTAACGCATAGTCTTCACCACTGGACTTAATTTAATCTGTTACAATGTACATAAATTTCTTAATTTTTCTTCACTTATCTACTTAATGGATTATTTATGGCCATAAATATTGCAAAAATTGATGTAAATCATTAATTGAATTGTAGATGCAGAAACCATATGATTAAATAATATCAAAATACTGGAAGCTCTAAAAAAAAAAACTATTGATTGAAGTTTTTTTTTACATGCCAGATTTTATTTACCTATAATGCAACTTTAATTGCTTCTTCTCATTTCTTCACTCATTATATAAATACTTTTTTAGAATCTGTAAACAGCATGAAGAAAATTTTGAAAAGAAAAAAAGGACTTGTAATGTTCCACAATCAACGATGCAACAACAAAATAAATTATAGCAAAACATTGTAATCAAGGAACCTCTACTCATTTAGCATTTGTTACATCTAAACATTTAACTGTTCTGAACACAGAAAAATGTAACAATTGGAGAGCAATTTATTTTTTTGTACAAGCCTTACCTTGTTACTTCTCCCTTCTTATCTTTGAAGATAAGACATGGATTGTACATTTTCACACACATATTTCATTTGTGTATAAATGATAATTAAGTATTCAATAAATAACTTTCTGGGCAAAGATCCAGAAAATTGCTTATGAAGATAGCTGACTTTTTTTAGGTATTTGTATTCTTTCATATTTTTTTGCCAGTAATATAATGATTATACCAAAAAGAAGACACATTTAGAAGCTGTATTAAAATAATTTATTGTACAAACTATTGTACATATTTACAAGTTATTTTTTAAAGTCTGTCATGAAGCTATAACCAAGTCTGATAGCTTATTCTTCTTCACAACTTTCTTTTTACCTTTTAATCGCATGATCTTTCTTTTCTTCGACTCTTTCTTACTTAACTGCTTCTTAATTCTTTTCTGGGCAAATTTCTGTGGATCTGTAATAGCCTATAAAAGAAAACAAAATTTCAAAAAATTAGAAATATATCTAAGTAACTAAGCATGAAGTAATATTTCATTAAAAAAAATCAACTAAACTATAATTACAAAAACCTTCAATCAAATTACAGAAAAAGCAGAGAAAATAATTACAAGTAGATTCATTCCAAGAAATTACAATTACTTCTTGTTAAGAATTAATGCTACTGCTGAAAGATTAAATGAAAAATAAACATTGTTGAACAAATAAGACACCCTGTAAATCTAAATACTTTAAAACATTGTGAATTCTTTTATTTCTTAGACATACATTTATACATTGTTCAAGGCTTGCCTCCCTCTCCATTGCAGTCAAGCCTACTGGGGGATTCATGGCTGTGCCTTTTTTGAAGCATCAGATCACACATTTGAAAAATTAAATTCCCTTAAATTTCATTCTTTGGGTGCATTCAAAATAAAAGGTTCTATTGATTTCTACAAAACAACTAATTTCTTACATTTTTTATTTTGTACAGTAGCATATTTCATTAGCATTTATTATTATTTGCTAAATGCTTATAAAAACATGCTAAGTTATTACCCAGTTTTTTTTTTTCTTTTCTTTTGCAATGGAAATGCTTAAAAGTGATTTTAAGATATAATTCTTAGAATATTTTTAAAAATAAAATTTACAAATTAAAAAACAAGTGTATTTTGTAGCAGGTCTTAACTACGAAATCTAAAGCTAAAAAGATGCATAGATCATCTACTACAGCGGTTCCCAATCTATAGTCCGCGGCCCACAAGTGGGGCATGGATAGCATATTAATGGGCCGCGGAACGCTAGTAAAGAGTCGAGGTCAGTGGAACTTCAAGAATCTTCACTCGTTTTTTGCTTTATAAAACAATATGTGTTAATCTTTTTACAGTAAACTTCACTAATTACTGACCTATATGTGTAATATGTCAGTAATTAGTAAAGTTTTCAGTAAGTAATAAAGTTTAAAATTATTTTTTTAGTAAAAATATTCATATGATATATATATATATATATATATAAATACATTTCTTAGTATATTTTTACTTGTATATTTAGTTAGTGGGCCTTAAAATAATTTTTACATAACAGGTGGTACGCAGAATCAAAAAGGTTGGGATAGGATACATGTATTTACCACTAAAATATACCAAAAGGGAATAAATATTGCTTTTTGCTACTTAATTTTTTGAACAAAAGATGTTCTCCCCCCCCCCCTCTTTTTTAAAAAGTTAGCAGTAATAGAAAGTAAGGTAATATGCATTACCTCTTGAGCTTTTTCTTGTTTCCTCTTCACTTTCTTTTTGAATAAAGTTGTTTGTACTTGTGCATATGCGTCAGAGAATTCTTCTACACCTACAACGGTCTTAATCTCATTTAAAACTTCCTGAGCTGTCTTCTTCACCTCTTCATCTACAAAGAAAAGAATATTTTTTAATTAACCATCTCTGTATCTTTTTTTCCAATACACCAAGAATGTTGTTTTAAAATCAACTTTATTTTATATTAATAAACTGATTCTGGAAGGGAATTTATTTCTTTCTCCTGCCATAGATTTATTACTCTTTTATTAGAATAAATAACTCAAGAATAATTTTCACTTAAAGAACGAATGTTTCATTTTCATCAAATAACTAATCTAGAAATTCCCTTATCTATAATGCTTTTATTAAAATTTTTATAATGTGCCAGGGAAAATTTTTGAAATTGCATCACACCTTTGCTTTATTTTGAAAATGGTGTTTGTTTTAAGAAAAAATATTCTGAAACTAAGTGATGTTGTTCTGCTTCAGAACATAGAGGATGGACAGTTTTTGCAAGTAATGCACTGCATAAATGCAGCCTACTTTTTTGTTTTCTTCAATGTAGATTCAAATATAAGAAAGCCAGCTGCTAGATAATTAGAGTTAATTAAAGTCAACATTACAAACATTTGAATTATTACTTTTTGAATGGTAAGAATAGCTGGTTCAAATCAAAGAGGATTTAATAATAGAATGACCAACTGAACACTGAATCTACAAAACTGTCTGAATTTAGAAAAAGAGTAAAGGAACATTTTAAAACTAAACCATTAACAATAGTGCACCATAAAATACATTTTTAAAATCAAATAATAATATACACTTGACAATACGCTGAAGGCAACTTCTAATTTTTTAAAAGTAAAATCACCAGTCTACTAAATTATTAATAAAAGGTTAAAAATAAATTTTTAAATACATTGAAAAGTTGTGCAGTACTATATAAATTAAAATTGTATGTTTCTATAATTAATCCTCTGAGTGCCCAATTATTTTGAACTTTTAGCTGTCAGGTTAGAAAACTTAACTTTTAAAGCGAATGAAACACTTTTTTTGTATTTAATTATAACTCTGAAATCTTGAGAATACTTTATCCATGATTTTTGAGAAAATATACATTTAAATAGGAGCTATCTGCTTTTGAACTGAAAATGAAGAACGTAAAAAGACGTTTGCGCCGCTCGGAGGGTTAAAGGGAATATGACACTAAATAATATAAATAATAAAAAATGACACTAAAATAATAATGACGCAAATCAAATTGTATAAATGATCATAAAAGTTACATTTTTTTTTTGTTTGATATGCAAAACTAAAACTGGGAGATAGACAGTCATAATGAAAAAGATCTAAATGAAACTCACCTGAATGTTTTGAAGCATCAGTAATTTCCCTACACAATGGAACTAGCATGCTGTTTAATAGAGGTAATAATTTGTCTTTTTCTATTAATAATTCATCTTTTTCTTGAGTAAATAATGCACCAATAAATTTGAAAACACATTTCCTCTGAAAGAAATTATCAAGAAAGGTTAAATGCAATATTGAAAGATGTAGCAAATAAAGTAACACAAGAACTATAAGGGAAAATGAAAGAATGAAGGGTTCTATTCTCAAGAAAATAATCCTAATCAATTAAGAATACCATTCTTAACAAAGGTATTTAAAATTTATCACTAATTATTTGTATTTAGAAATTCTTTTTATCCATTTTAATATCCATTATGAATGCCTTATAGAAAGAGATAATTTTCTTTCATTATTATTAATTTGTGTTTTAACCTTCTGATAAATGCAAAAATGGTTTAAATTAGTACTTTATATTTCTATACTAATCAATGCTTTAAAATATATCAGTCAAATATTTAAAATTTACTTTTAATCTTTAGAAAGTTTGCCATTAACTTTTACCCATTATCTTGAACCAATGGCGAATCCAGGATTAGGATCGGGGGGACAGGGGTGTGAGTCATAAAAATTTCGTATCATAGTGACAAAGTCTTTATAGACTTTCCTCATCTGACAATAAGAATCATAAAGGACATTACAATACTTTCGATAATTTAATAAAAACACAATGAAATAACTAGCCAAAAAATGTTTTTGACCGCATCAACGCTACAAGTATGAGTGGAATGACTAGAAAAGTAAGAAAATTTTTGACAGAAAGCAATGTTGTCACGAATTTTATTATTTTTTAAAATGAAAATTAAGAACAAATAGTCATAGTGATTTTAAATCAAGAATTTTGGTTTCGCTCTGGGGGGGGGGGGGATTGTAGCCTGATAGCCCCCGTGTTTTCACCACTGTTCTTTTGTCTAACTTTGCTTTTCATTGCTTTAGTTACTGCATTTTAACTCATAAGAGTTGTAATGGTATTATACATTTTTTGTGCACTATTGCTGCTATATAATTAAGAGCAAATTTTTTAAAAAATAATCTAAAAACAGACGAATTAAGCCTAAAACATTATCATGTTACATTACATCTAACAGTTGCAGTGATTTTTAAATCAAATCAAGAATTTTGGTTTAGCTCTGGGGGAGGAGGGCTGCAGCCCAATTGCCCCCCTAGACTCACCACTGTTTTGAAGTATTCAGGATAATTTAAAATTTGTTTGATCTTGATATCATTAATTAAAAATTATTACCTATTTAAATCATTATTACTTTATGATAGACTAGCTGATACATGCGACTTTGTTCGCGTAGTATATTTATGGGATATTTTTATATGAAATAAATTATAAACAAAATCCTTTTATCTTCTGAAACATTATTAAAATGAAAATATCAAGTGAACCAAACGAATTTTGAAAACAGCTGAAAGCTAATTTTCCCAATAAGTTATTAATTTTTTTAAATGTTATGAAATTTAATTAAACATTTTGGTTTTCAGTTTGATTTATATAGAAAGCACCCGATGAAATTCCGACACAAAATTGTCTGTGTCTTTATTTTCAATTAAAATGAGAAAATCTGTTGCACAAAGATTTTTAGGATCTCGTAATTTCTGAACTCTGTCCCAAACGACATTTTAAAACAGCAGAAAGCTAATTTTCCCTATAAGTTGTTAATATTTTTTTTAAATGATATGAAATTTAATTAAACATTTTGGTTTTCAATTTGATTTATATAGAAAGCACCCAATGGAATTCCGATACAAAATTGTCTGTGTCTTTATTTTTAATTAAAATGAGAAAATCTGTCTCAAACGACATTTTAAAACAGCAAAAAGCTAATTTTTTCAAAGTTATTAATAATTTCTTAAGAATGTTTGTTTCTTTGCTTGATTTGGTTTAATGGCCCAAGGGCCAATTTGACCATATTGCGCCAGACGTTTGTTGTTTTCAAATCACATAAAATTTTAAAAACATTGCAACTGTTAAAACTAAATCACTTGAATGTTAGGAATTATACAAAATTAATCATCAAGAATGAAACAAACAAAAAAAAAATGAATCTCCATCCAGCATTAAAAATTAGAAAGTATTCGTAAAAGAACGCAACTGGCCATCATCAGTTCTCAGTAAATAAAGTTTTTTTCCTTTTTTTTTTCAATCGGTGAAGGAGCTCTTCCATGCATGCTTAAAAAATAGCTGCAAGCAATAACAATAAAAACATTGTCGAAAATTGTGTTTGAAAACATTTTCAAAAATTAATTAAAATTAAACAGAATATTGCACGCAAATGAAATTTATATAATAGAAAAGCTAATTTTTTGAACTTTAAGATGATGTTAAAATGGTTTTTGCACTATAATATGCTCAGAAGTTATTGCAGAAAAACGTTAAAAATTAAGGTAATTTTTAATTAATTAAAATTTTGAAAAGTCCTTTCTTAGTGAGCAACTACTACCCAAGAAGCAACCACCTGCCGAATTTCAAGTTTATAGTCCCAGTGGTTTGGGATATTCATTGATGAGTCAGTGAGCGACTTTCTCTTTTTTTTATATATAGACTAGCCGCCTTCGGCGACCAGCTGATTCGCCCTTTTGTATCAGTTTCTATTTTTGTATTTCACAATAATTATAGTATTTCCCGTCACAGTTTCACCCAGGATAACTCAGGAAAGATGAATAAAAAAATGATTTTATTGTATTTGGCAGATAGTAAAATATGCAAAGACGTAAATTTTAAAATGCCAGCAATACAATTCTGTATGATGTATCACAGCTAACGAAACATAAATATTGCATTTCAAATAACTCTCACTCAATTCATCTATCACTCATTGGTAGAATGATTAACCCTGAATAAGGTCACGAAAGCCTGACCGGCAAAAACTGTACACTTAAGCCTAACCAAAATTTGAATAAAAACTTACCTATCATACAATATACAAAAATTTTAAAGTGTTTTCATGCCTCATAATGTTAAAATGACAGGAAAGCATGAGATTAAGTGCTTGAATACAAAAACAAAAAAACCTGAAATGATATCTGTTGCCATGTGTTCATGAAAATAATACTTTGAAGTAGGGGCAATAAAATATTTCAGCAATGCAATGAATATTAAAGTGTAAATTCTGCTGAGTTAATTTCCCAAGAAAACAATTTATACTACATCACAACCTAAACATTTTCAAAAGTGCATGAATAAAAGATTTGCTGAAATAATGAGATGGTTTGAATTTTATTTACAACAATAAAAACATTGTTAAAATTCATGTTTTAAAACATCAATTAAAATTGAATAAAATGTCACATGGAAATAAGATCGGTGTCATTAAAAAGCTAACTTTTAAAAACTTTAAGATGATGTAAAAATGGTATTTTTGCGATAATAGGATCCCAAGTTATTCCGGAAAAACGTTAAAATTTAAAGTAATTTTTAAATAATTTAAATTCTCATTAAAATTCCAAAAAAAATCCTTTCTTAATGAGCATCTACTCCCCAAGAAGCAACCGCCTGCCAAATTTCAAATCCCAGTGGTTTGGGACATTTCGTGATAAGTGAGTCATGGTATTTGCCTTTTATATATAAATATTAATCATTAAGAATGTTACAAAAAAAAAAAAAACACTTAAACCTCCAATTAGAAAGTATGAATAAAAAAATAGAAAGGAAAAAAGAAATCCGTGTTCATGATAATAATTTCAGCAAATAGGCTAAATTTAAAGCGATAAGCAATGTTGTAATTTCATGTCCGCCATGTTCTTAGAGAGACAAAACAGGAAGAAAAGATTAAACTATTACTGTAAGCAAAAGCATGTGCGAAAGGCATTTATGTTGTATCTTATATATCTAGCATTTCTTTTTTTTTACTGTAAGAATATCGTCCGAGATGTGAGTTTGTGCTTCACTTTTTAGCTTTTTTTAAAAATTAATAAAGGAGTTTTTCTGCGCAAGCTCTAAAAAAGCTGCGGGTCATAACAATTAAAACATTGTTGGGTATTGTATTTGAAAATATTTTCAAAAATTAAACAGGATATTGCACGAAAAAGCAATTAATGTCATAAATGAAATTAAAAGCTAATTCCCCCCCCCTTAAGATGATTAAAAATGGTTTTTGTGCAATAATTGGCTCTGAAGTTATTGTGGAAAAATGCAAAAATTTAGGGTAATTTTTAATTAATTTAAATTTGAATTAAAATTTTGAAAAATCCTTTCTTAGTGAGCACCTACTCCCCAAGAAGCAACGGTCTGCCAAATTTCAAGTCCCAGTGGTTTGGGAGATTCGGTAATGAGTCCCTTTCTCTTTTATATGTGATGACCAACATATAAAATAAATTTCTAGAAACAAAATATCAAAAATAGCAATTATATTGATTAATGAAATTTTTAAAAACCTTCTATGTTTCAACACCACTAGAGGATCTTCAACATCAAAATCAAACTTTTGGAAGTTTGATTAGAAACCTTTCAGTGAATCACTGTAATTGAAAAAATTATTGCACTTTATTTATTTAGGGGAAAAAAATCTCCTTGTTATCAGAATTAGAAACAACATGCGTAAGATCCTAACATGGCTTTATGACTTCAGAAAACATGTACTCTAATTTATATATATAAAATACTGAGGTACATGGTGACAAAAAAGAGGCTAATTTCTCTTTTGCGAGTGGTTGGTTTGTTTTCAAAATAAAATAGGTAACCTCCTACTGTTAGGTATAGCCTGCTTCTATATTTATTCTGGTGTAAAATAACTTTTTCTCGTGAATAAAAGGAGTTTAATACGTAGTGTTCACAATATTTCTTACAATACACAGAGGAGAGAAAAAAAAGCGTACAAATGAAACTTCGGATGAAATGCTTCAAAAGAGAAATTAATCAGAAGTGGAGCAGATAGGCTTAGGTGAGCCAGAGAATGCTGAGATCAAAATAAAAATAGACTAAGCCAGCACAGGGCAAGCCGTATTGCTATATAATCTTAAATATATCCGAAGTTTAAAAATTCTTAACATAATATTTTAAGTCATATATGCAGGTATAACATGCATATTTCTAAGAAAAAGTTTGTTTGGCATTTATAATACATTATAGAATTTAAAAAATACGTTGGTTGTGGCAATATGTTTTTGCCTTTACCAGTTGGTGAAGTTACCTTGGGCCATCCCTGAACATGTATATATATTTTAAATTTCAAAGAGTATCCAATAACTTTTGTGTACAGGGAGAAGTTTTAAATATATATGATGCTGAAATCCATACCTATGTTTTTACTATGCCAACATTGTGTATTGTCTTACAATACATATATTTTTTTAAATTCCAAAGCGTAGACACTAGGGCACAGATTCTCTCCATGGTATAAGCTAGTTTAAAGACATTACAGTTTTAATTTTCTCCACTGGTTGGAAGAAAAATTATCTTAAAGAAACAGATAATATTTACCCTTTCAAAAACTGTTGGGTTATCTGCCACTTCTTTCTTTGCTTCCCGACAAAGCCTTCGAACCATCCAATCCAAAGAAACTTTTACAGTTTCTTCCCTTTGCGAGGATTCTTCAGGAAGCTTTGATAAAATTCTGGCCAGGTAGATCAAGTTTCGAATAATCTGCAACAGAATTATTCAAGTTACTTTTGTTTTGGAGTAGTGATGATGTAAAATTTATGTTTGAAACTTTCAAAAAACAATTTTATAAACATATTTTTGGCATAAAAAACCTCACCTTGTCTCCAAACTTATCATTCAAGAATGGACTTTGTAGCAGAGTAGAGAAATCTGCAGATAAATCTCTAAGCTGGAATGAAAAAGAAAATATATGAGAAATCAAACAATGGATAGATGGTGAAGAAAAAGTTAATATAGGAAATGAGGAAAACCACTTTCTTATTTGAATACCTTAAACAAATACTGAAAAACAAAAAGGAGAATTTAATAATAATATAGTATTATCAAATTCAATGACATCTTCCCTCTGATACTTTGTCAAATATTTGTGCAAAGCAACATCAATATTATTTGACACCATCTTATTAAACACACAAGCTCTATGATTTTCAGAACAATAGATTTAAACTAAGCTTTTAAAACAATGCCAGCGTTCCGCATCCAATTGCTTATTTTTATTTTTTCTTTTAATGTTATAATATTTTTGTGTTCTTCATGTTTTATTCTATTACTTTTATATTCTATTATTTTACTTTGTTTTAATTCGAAATTACTGCATATTGTGTATTTTTTTTGTTTATCTGCATGTTTAATTTTAGCGCCTCCGCAAGGCGGCGCTACTA
Source organism: Araneus ventricosus (assembly GCA_013235015.1). Classification (NCBI taxonomy): domain Eukaryota; kingdom Metazoa; phylum Arthropoda; class Arachnida; order Araneae; family Araneidae; genus Araneus; species Araneus ventricosus. The sequence continues at coordinate 2,136,627 of BGPR01000035.1, read as the reverse complement.
GTTTGTTTACTTGTCAACATATGATTCTGCTCTCGTCACCCGCTCAGACGGACTGCATATATCTTTTTTCACTTGAGTATTGCCTCTGCCTTGGAGACACATTTGCTCTTTACTGCAACAAGCAGTCTACCTCAATTCTTTCCTCCCAATGATTTGCAACCGCAGCCTACAAATTGTGGTAGGTGTTTCTAATGAACTGTATATATCTTGTATAATTCTGAATATAGAACTTTATGATATTCAAACAGTATTCTATCATCCTTAAATTCAAACAACATCAAAGTTTTAAGCAATCTTCAGAACAATTACGCATTCCAGCACTAGCTTCTAGGATGGTTTGAAATTCATGTTCTTCAGCAGAATCAACGCACCGCAACCACAACACAGGCACGATTTTGAATAACTTATTCAAAAATAGAAAGCATGTAAACTTCAAAAGCTACTTATAGGTATTATGAGAAAACTTCAGAATTTCGGCATTCATCTTACCATTTGTCTAGTATTGAGGAAGACACTATTGTCTTTTTTCTTTTTGCAAATAGCTGTTGCAATTTCTTCCACAGAATAGGAAAACATCATTAACTCAAACAGCTGACATGTGGCAAATCGAACCCAAACGTGAGGATAAAGAATAAGGCCTTGAAGTTCATCTGAAATTTTAATTAAAACTTTTTTAAACATCACATATATACCAAGATAAATTTAATAATAGAATATAATTTAAAAATAAAATATAATAAGAGTTTTTTCAAAGCTTTTTCATTTTTTACAGAATTTATCTCAAAATCTTGAAACTGTTGGAAAACATTATTATTTTGGTTTTTAATGAAAAAACTTACCAAATAACAACTTTAAACTATCAGCAAAATCTTTCTTCCTCATAACAGGACAAAAAGACAACATCTTAGTCAAGGAGTTCAGAACATGGTACAGGAAATGGTCTGTGGATCTCTCATCAGCTTCACTTGTAACCTATTAGAATATTCAGAGAATTAATATAAATCCAAGAAATCAAAGTCTTGAGCTAAACAGAGATTAAAATTAGGAAAACTTTACACTCAAAGTTAAATTTAATATATCCTTAGGCAAAAAGGTTCACTTTATGTACTTTACTTATCCTATCATCCCCTCATAACCTATAAGACCCAGAATGTAAGTTTTAACACTTTTTTAAATGCCATTAAAAAAACCCATTTTTTTTAAATCAAAGTTGAAGAAATAATTATTATGGAAATAAAACTTTTTTCCTAAAAACATGCCATTATTACATAGCATTCAATATCATGATAATCTAACTTGAAACATTACCATAAAACTGCTCAGAAATATTTAAATATTATTCATACATTTTATTAAGAAATTTTACAAATAGCATACCACTAACTTTCCTAGTTTAGTTAAACTAAGAAAACCTAGTTTTGAAAATATACGAGGGCCATTTTGGGATGGATTTCATAATTTTGAATTGTGGTCAGATGATGAGGCACGATCTCTCCAAATTTTTGCCTCACACCAGCAGAAGGATGCTAGACCCAGAATAGGTTTAATGTGACCAGGCCTGTTTATATGGTGGATGTTCTGTGGAATCAAACCTGTAACTATTCACCTTGAAGCCAAAACTAGGCTACGAGGCCTTTACTAATTTTTTCAGTCTGACATCTTAAAAATTATGAATTTATTAAAAGGTTGCTATTATTTTAATGGATCTTGACAGATAAAATTCTCATATATGTAATTAACTGGATGTAGATGGCAGCACAGGATAGTCTGTTTTGTCAGTGAGAAGTCACAAGACCTAAACCTTAAGTATAGATAATTGATTAAGATAAATATTGATTGTACACACTATATGTAAATATTTCGTAAAACTCCATAAAAGCATTCATGCCATGAGTGCCTAGACAGCACGGAAGAGTGAACCGACACATATTACCTCAAAATAGTAATATAAAGAAACAATTATATGAATTGTAAAAATAAGAATGTCAGATAATATGTATAAAAATGATTGCATTTTTAATTCTAATCATATATCTTATCTATTTATATAGAAATAAGTACTGCTGATAGAGCATAAAAAGAGCAATTACAATTTTCTCAAAGTTAACAAAAGTGACATTTATGAAATTAAATAAAAAATTGATATAAAAAAGGGAAAGAAACTTACTTCTTCAGTTTTGGCAGTACATATGAGTCCTGTTATAATAGGCAAAATCTCATGGAAACGATGTTCAAATTGTTCACCTTCTATTTCAGCAAACATACCGCATAGTTGTGCCCCCAAGCGCTTCATGGAAACCTATTGAAAATTTCATGAAAATAGGTTTTAATTGCAGATTATACTGAGAAAGCAATTGAGTTAGACAGTTTAAGAAAATACTGACACACTTATAGTTATATTTCTTTGCAAAACAGAACAGAATTTTTACATAAAAAAATGAAGGAAGTTAATTAAGTTATAATTCTATGTTGTTTGTGGGAATTATCTAACTTTAACAATCAAAATATACCAACCTTTTTTGCTTGCAACCAAGAAAATGGTATAGAAAATACTGATGATCTCCCATCATGTTCGATCTAAAAAAAGGTGAAAAAATGGTTTTGATATAGCATTCGATAGGCATGCAAACAGCATAACAATTCAATAAAATAAAAGATATTGCTTACTGAAATACAATAAATGAAATTAAAACTGATAGAAATTAATTTCAAATGCAAATGTCAAGATTCACATTTCAGAATAGGTAATTTTTTTTTTTTTTTTAAATTTAATATATATATATATATATATATATATATATGTAATAAATTAACACTTTCCTAATTTTAAAAAACGCTACTCAAAATTTAATCCGTAAATTATTTCTACTTAAACTCTAACACACAATTAACTGTCACTTTAACTGGCTGAAATCCGGTTTCAACCAGTCCTAACACTCGGGAATTCCCCTCTTTGGCAATACTACTTAATCTCACTGTGATTGTGCAACGCTCTCTTTTTAAAATCATGTAAACAGACGCCTGTTTTCGGCGTGGCTTGTTTCTTCGTTGCCAGTGACTGCGCTTTGAGTTTATATTTTTAATAATGGCTTGATATTGTTCTAAATTCTACCCTAATTAGCTGAAATTTATGAATCAAATAAAGAAACTGTTCATCTTTCGTCAACGACTGCTGTCTGCTTTGGAATCACACTTTTATACCTTACTGAAACCATGTTATATATATATACACACAGTCGACGCTCATTATAACGATCCTCTGCATCCCACAGCAAAAAGTCTTAATAACGAGTGGTCGCTATAGTGGATATAATTAAAAAAATGTACACATGCACGCTCAGCAGTTCTGTAAAAATAGGCGATTTTTAAAGAGATTTCAAGTAAATACTGAAATTATTTCTGATCATTGGTATTAAAAATAAAATTTTATCAATTAAAAATGTATTTCTAAAACAGATTTTAAAGTAGAAAATAAAGGGTGGACTTACAAAACATTTATTTTCTAAAAAAAATCAGAAATGGTTGGTTGTCTTTTCTACATATGTGATTTTTGCGAAACATAATTTTCCATTTCAGTTAAAGATGATAAATAATGTTTTTTTTTTTTTTGCCTTTCAAAAAAACATTTTAAAGTCTCAATAGCATTTGAAACATTTTTTATTCTAGGCATTTCTAATTTCCGTGCTGCGGTGAGCGGTAATTCCCCCCCTCCCCCCCGTCAAAGTTGAACTGCAACACTGAAGACTCTACATCTACGAAGGATGGCAATACCATAATCAAGGTCATTTCAAGTTACACGTTTAAAAACATGTTGTTTTTGGAAAAATACTGGGAAGAGGGTCCGTTGAATTCAGACATTGTATTGGGATTAGACAACATTGGACGGTCATTATACCGGAAGTAAAATAACATAGAGTGCATAGGGAAACACAGTTGGGGATTTTATCACTGGTCATCATAATGGATGGTCTTTATAACGAACATCGACTGTATATGTATATATATATATATGTGAAACATTGAATGTTTTGTGAGCTTTATTAATAGTTCCTACACTCTGTTCTAGAAATAAATGATAATAATCAGTGCTTTTCATAATAATGTGTGTTTAAGACACTGAATGTTCATGTTCTTTAATTTTTGAGATAGACTACTAGCAGATAAATACATTAACTATTAATTCATTGCTTTTTACCAGAATTCAGCAATTAAAAGCTTCACCAGGACTTTATCTAGAATATTAAAAAACAGTTCATTTAAAAAAAGCTGAAAAAAAAAAAGATTTTCATAACTAGTGACAAAATTACCAAAGTCCCAGAAAGATTAGAAATATTATGTTAATGAAATTTTTTTATACTGTATTGCTTAACACTTCAGCTACCATCTGAAGCTGTGCTGTTACATTTCTAGCAAGGTTGAGGGGAAAAAAAACCTTCAATAGAAAGTTTTCAGAATTATTTGTTGTTCATTAATCAGTGAAAAAGCTGCCAGAAATATAAAATATAGTTTAAATTAATAAAACATTATGAGTATATATTATTGAATTCATCTCTTATAAAAGTAAGTGCAGCAATTTGTTACTCAAAAGTTTTATTTTGCAATTATTTAGCCCAATGAATAATGTAATACTACAGTAAAGCAGGCTAAATTCCCCTTTTCACTAAGCATTTTCTTAACTCTTTTCAAGTTTAGTTATATTAATATCCCATTACAAAGCAATACACAGGCTGTTCTGGGATGAACCTTATAATCTGGAACTGTGGTCAGATGATGAGGACAATACTGAGCTGCCCCCTTAAACTTCTATCACACACCAGCTGAAGGATGTTTCATCCTCGACATCAGATTTAACATGCAACACTGTCCATATACATGGTGGATCTTTTGTGAGCTGCGTTTCAAAATGGGAACCTTTTGAACAAGACCTTACTTACCAGGCCACCATACTCCCTTGCTTTTCTCAATAGGTACATTATTAAGGCATTTTATATCCTAGTATAAAAAGGATAAATGAACCAATTTTCTTCTCCCAAAAGTTTTGAAAGGAATTACATAACTGAAAAAAGCAAATGAATTACCTTCGTAAGAAGTGCCTTTATGCACTGTGCAACCATCTTCCGGCATACAGGGACATCGTTAACTAGCCTGGCAGACAAGGGTATCAAGAAAAGAGCTGAATGCCTCTTCAATACATTCTAAAGAAAATTATTTAAATTAGGAATAATTAGCAAATAGTATTTCAACATTAAAATATTAAACTTAATCTTTTTTTCTGTTTTCAAATCAACACTTTTAGAATTTATATATAAACCTTAACTTGATTCTTTTCAGCAAATTTTACTGCTCTCTTAATTTTAGCTGCCTGATATTACATTATATTTGCAATACCCTACTTAGAATAATTCCACATATTTGTCTACGACAGTTTTTATAAAATCTTTTGAACAAGGTAAATATTATATATATGAAGGAAATATTTTTATCAATGTTTAATTTACACTGCTATTTTGAACACATCTAAAAAATTTATATTATGAAACTGATTCTTAGAGAAAAACCGAGAAAAAATTTCTGCAATTTAAATTACCAATATACGACAAATGTACATATAATGCATGTATCTGAATTTTTACTTGGAGAAGGTAACAATTTTTGTTCAGTTAAAGGAGACAGAGAATTTTCTACAGAATGACTAGAATTTAAACATATATAATTATTTATATAACCTTTGCTGACTACACCTAAAATTAACTTTTAGCTATATTGTAAAACTAAAGTCTATATTTTAAAACGATTTCCTTTGCAAGAGAGGCTGAGAAAAGAAATTTTCTTTCTCATAAATATAGCCTGAAGACAAATATGAATATGCAAGTTAAAATTAGAATTCTAAGGAGCACATGAAAATTTAGAGTCTGAGAAATACTGCATTTTATTTCAATAACGTAAAACAATTTTCAAACCCCTTACTCCAGGAAAAGATGTCAGCATCGAATAGATTATTTCTAAAGCTGAGACACGACCATGCTCCAGAGGATATTCTAGTTGAGAAATGAAAAATGATATGGACTTTTCAAGATGCTTCCCAAGAGGATAATCCAACATGTACTGCATGCAAACCTGAAATAATAGGGAACACAATTATAAAAGTCAACCATGAAGAACACAATATTGTTCATGTATGTCTATTATTTTTAATCTCTTTTCTTATATATTATTAATAATAATATACAAGAAATAAAGTATTCATATACTAAATGAATGCTACCTATAGATGGCACTGCATGCACCTTTTCAGTATATGCAGTTCGAGAGTACGTTCAGTTGCTTTAGCTGTACTTCAGTATGACTGGTTGCAACTGGTGCAATTAGGTACAGCTTGCTCTTTGTTGGTGGCTAATTACTAAATATGTTTATATTCTACTAATATGTGTTCTATGGTGATTGTCATATATATGTGTGTGGTGTCTGTGAATGTCCAAAACAAAGTAAAAAAGGACAAATCCTGTGCTCTTATTTGAAGAAAGTCATACACCTAACAACAAAAATGGAGTCTAATAATACATTTAACCAACTTGTACAAAAAATTTGGAAAAACAATTACCCTGAATCAAACACCCAAATAAGATATGTTTAGAAAACCCATAAACATAAGGTAAACTGCTAGCTTACTCATTTTTGGCTGATACCCATCATTTTCCGATTATTTAATATGTTAGATTAACATGACGAAGTGAAGTTACATCAGTGTTTGCCAATGTGGGGCCCATGCCCCACAGGGGGGCAATTTAACTGTCGGGGGGGGGGAGAATTCAAAAATGGACTCCTCTAGAGTTTAAAAGCAACCATCTACTGTGATTTAACTAGTATATATAAATTGTCAGATTGAAACTGTAGATTTCTCTTTAGGATCTATTTGCTGAATAATTTACACAAGTATACATAAAAAAGTTTTTGATCCCTGCAACCTTTTCAAAAAAAAAAAGATGAAATTAATAATTTTTTAAAATCTGAATTTCAGTTCTCCATTATATGTTTAACATTAATTTACTGTATTTCACAAAAATATCCTAGTGATTTCTTCCTAAAGCCTATCATTTAAGTTTCTTCAGTGGGCAAATCTATTTTTGAATATTAAAAATTATGTATATGTTAGAACAAACTTCCACAACGTCTCATTATTAACAATTCTCATTATCAGACGCGCATTCACAGACTTTTAGATAAACACTCTCTAAATACTTCAACGAAGTTGAACCAAATTATAATAGATACTGGCAATGTGATCATTTTTCAAAGCCTGCTTGCATGGATGAATGAGACAGATGTGAAGACAAGGCAGTCACGTAAAATGAAAGAATTTTCCAAAAATTCATGGAATAATAGTGCATCAGAACAAAGCAATATCTCAATTAAAAGATATTTATCTGATTATTTTAAAATGTTAAGAGAATAAAAATGTATAACAGTCAGTCCCTTCTCACTGATACTAAACAAAGTATCTCTCAAAATAAAGAGGTGGAAAAAGTTTTGACAACATTTTGTAGGCAAGTCTCAATTATTACACTTCTACTTAAACTGAAATGTCATTTTTCTTTCAGAATTTTCTTAATATTAATTAGTTAACAATAGAAATAACTATAATAATAGAAACCTTATTAGTAAAATAGTCTTCAAATTCTTTTCAATTCAAAATTATGTTCTACTGTCAGCGGCACTTACTTATAAAATAAAATTCTAATTTATTGTTAAGAGTTTAAGCGCTTAATGCAACAAAATAAATTCATATAACATACAGGATTCACATTCTAGTTGTTTATATCAATTGATATAAATACTATATTTAATGGTAAGCTAGTCAATCATACCTGTTACTGAACCAATTATTACATAATACTAATATAATAGCCCAGATCTGTCTCTTGGTAACTCTCTGATGTCACCAACAAAAAACAAACACAACCGTAGCACTGTGAGACGTTAAACAGCATTATTTCATTGTTAGAGCACCTAAATTTCAGTAATTTTAAATTTAAAAGAGTAATTGTCGTTCTAATTTCAAATTTAATAGCTCTAAAATAGTGAAATAAAATTTGCTATTGATTGATATAAAATTTATCTCGCTATGATCAATAGTTCCTGAGACATTTTAAATTATATTAATCATATATTTCAAATTCATTTTTGTTTTTTAATAGAAAGTAGTAAATCATGTCAGTGGTATATCATGCGAATGATATAGTTTGGACACTATGAAGCATCTGATTATTTATGGCAAGCGTGGTGATATAATTTGATAATATTTTTTGGCAACATTTGACAAGTAGAGAAGTGCTTTGTTTTGAAATTAGATTTTCTATCTATGTAGATTATATCTACAAGATTTTTTTTAGACCAAAAAGTTTTTTGAATAAAGAAATACGTAAATAATTTGTAAAAAATATATATATTTCCTGTCATAAAACATATGTTTATTTTATTTGTTTTCAATCAATGTTAAACATTCCTCTCGCATACATATCTATTTAAACACGCCAAATTGAAACGGGAAATCTCTTGAATGAAGAGGCAATTTGCACCCGTCATGCCATGACAGGTGATTTTCTAGTTTCGAAGATAAAAAGAAAGCTTTTTAAAGAATCCTATGGACATGTCTGCACTAATAATTTATTTGTGTAGATATACATGTTGTTGCTTAACAAGCAACATCGCCTATCTCAATATTTTGCAAATTCAAAGAGGAAGAGAAAACTGAATTTTTCACAAACAATAAAGAATATTTCTGAAATTTTTTTCACGTCTGGTGGGAGCATGCAGTCTCAGTTTCATATCAGATGTTTAAAAAAATTCAGAAATATTCTTTATTGTTTGTGAAAAATTCAGTTTTCTCTTCCTCTTTGAATTTGCAAAATATTGAGATAGGCGATGTTGCTTGTTAAGCAACAACATGTATCACTAGTGATAGAAACTTACAGCAAGAATAATAATTTCTTACACAAAAGCTGTAAATTATGGTTACTGACTGCAACTTATAGTTCAGCAATAAATAGAGGTGTTTAATTGAGCTATTCTTTATTTTTGTGGGAGCTCTCCCAGTGTCACACACATAATGCATCATTATTCCACGAGTTCCACAACTGATTTGACCAAAGAAAAACAATCTGGCTTAATACACTTAACCATTCTGCCAAATGCAAGTGATGCGCCAATAGTAATCAAACAAAATAGAGTACAGAGAAAAAAAAAATGTCAAAACATAAAGTGTAACAAACCTGTCTACATTGATTTCGGACATGAGTTTGCTCAGAAGTAACAGACATTTCAGCAACTTTGCTCATTATTCCCCGCAGTTCTGGAGCTTGCAATTTTTTAGATAAAATTTCCTGAGGAAGAGACAAAATGGTTAATGAAAGAAAACACTATTAATTGCAGTAATTAATATAAGAACCGAAAAGCTATTTCTTATTACTGTAATACAACTTACCTTTAGTAGTGTAAAAGCTGTAGCTTGTCTTAAATAGTCATACATGTCTTGCTCTATATAACTCAGCAAGGATTTGAGCTGCTCTTCACTCATGGTGTGATATTGAGAATGCTTCACAAGAACTGTAAATAGCTGAAATATAAAAACGGTTTAGAAACTTCTAAAATGATTTTAATTTTTGGGTTGTTGAAATTAAATTGGCCGTTGTGAAATTAAGTAAAGTTCTTTAAAATAGAAATAAAAAGTCACGAGGAAGCTACACATCAATGTTTTTTCCCACAAAAACAGTGTATTCCATATCAGCAGATGGCATAAAAATTCATTCAATGATACCTTATTCATCAGATAAAGTATCATTGGATAGGCTTTGTATAAGTTGAGAAAAAGAAATATTTACAACGGAAATGATATATAGGATGACCTAGATATTTTGCAGCTTTTCTTATCAGAAAATTTTTTGCTGTTAAATTTGCCCATGTGCAAACAATGAGTTGCAAATGCTGAATATTAATTCTTTTTTCTTAAGAAGGTTTAGAAAAATGTAATTCATTTGCTAATAAGTTTCTATTTTCATTAAATTCATATTTTCCAGTCTTAGCAAACTACAAAAGTGAAATTTTAAATATATATATTCCTGTAGTTATTGTGTAATAACCAGGAAAGCCATTATTCTGGGTGAAGAAGCTGGTCGCCAAGGGTATCTAGTTTTAACTCTATCAATACGGGACCGTCCCATACGCCCCTTCAAGCAAAAGACGATAGCCGTCCGAATGTCACTTTGAAATTTCCACCCCCTTTCGTTAAGTGTGATTGATTTTTCACCCAAGGCATGTGCTTTCTTCGTTAGAGCGGCTTGCCCAGATGTGTTTGGGGAAGAGGGGAGTTTTCTTACAATTCGGACAATGCCAGCTGTCATTCTGGTTTTTGAGGGGGAAAGTGAATTTCCTTTATCTTTGATAGAGGAGCTTGGACGTTCCCGTATTTTGATGGCCCTTTATTTCAATAGCCTTAGGAATCTGAGGGTTAACTAAAATACAGAAAAATTCTAAGACTGAGCTAAGCTTAAGCAGAGAGTTCTTACCTTGAAACTCATTACAACCATTTCAAAATTTTCACCCTGAGCCATTCCAACTGCAGCATACTTGTTCACAATAAGAAACAGAGAGTTCACAATTTTCCTGGTAACAGTTTTAAAAGAGGGCAGAGGATATTTATACAGTGGTTTTAAGCACTGCAGTGCCAAAGTTATAATCTGAAAAGGAAAAAGCAATACAAATAAATTTAAGAACAGGATCTTTGAGTTGCAAGTACAAGTGTATTTCTCTTATGAATATTTTTCTACTATTTTTGTCTGAAAAATAGCACAAAAATAACACAGGTAGACTTAGACTATAAATATAACTACAAACCTTTATGTTATTGGAGGCCAAACAATCAGCAAGAAGAGCCACAAAAGGATCCAACATTTCCAGGATTTCCTTTTTGTTCTTATCGAATGTATCCTTTTTCAATGAAAAGAGCAAAAGCTACAGGGGGGAAAAAAGATAAAAATTATAAAACTCAAAAAACAGATTATCCACTTTAAAAAGTTTTAGCTTCAAAAATATTGTTTACAAAATTTCTATTAAATGAGAAGTAGCTATATTTAGGTTTTGCAAATATATTTATGAATAGAGAAAGTTTTATAAACACTTGTAATGATATTTCATTAATAAAAAAAAATAAGTGCTTACAACAGCAAAATGAAAGATTATCATAGCCAAATAAACAAACAGAAACAGTTTATGCTGATTTCAAATGAATTCTCACAAAACCACTTTCAGGCATAATGTAATTATTGAATATATTTGGCTGCAGAATACAGAAACCATTCCAGTATTTAAGCCATATATTATATATCCAGCATTATACAATGCATCCTATCACACTTGTCACCACACAAACAAAGGAAAATACAATTTATTTTACAAAGGAGTAAATTTATAGATCTTTCCTGAATTTCACATTCAAAAGAACTGGAATGTTTCAATTTTTGGTACTTTTTCGTTAGCCGGGCGCAAGCGAAAAATCGCCAAATAATGTAGAATTCCGCCAAATTTCTTACAACCATTCTCTCATTTAATTTTATTCGCTTGCCTCAATAATTACGACATTTCCACCGGGTTAACGGAAAATCGCCAGCTTCTTGGCTTACTTATTCACGTATGCTTGGTTCACAATTAGGTGACATTTGTGCCCGGCTGATGGAAAATTGTTTGCTTGGTGACTGCCTGCATTTGTCTGCATTATGCGCGTGCTTATATCTGCTCGGCTTAAAGCAACTTGGCTCAAGATTTGGTTCACAATTGGCGACATTTGCACCCGGCTAACGGAAAATCGCTTTGCTCTTGGCGACTTGGCTCACAATTGGTGACATTTGTGCCCGGCTGACGGAAAATTGCTTCGCTTGGTGACTTGGCCTGCGTTTGGTTCACTTGGCGACATTTGTGCCAAATCGCTTCGCTTGGCAACTTGGCTCACATTTGGTTCACAATTGGTGACATTTGCACCCAGCTAATGGAGAAGTACTCAATTTTTTTTTCATCAAGAGTTGAAACCGATTTCATTTACCTTACTATTTTAAGCACAAGGAACAAAATAATTTTAAGTGAATACAACTACTTCATAACCTAAAAAGACAAACATCTCAATACAAAGACAATATATATTCCCATACCTATGAACATGAAAATTAAATCTTGTAGTTACTTTACTTTATTAATGTCTTTCACGTTTCTACTAATTTATTAAGAAAGGAACCAAACAAAAATGAGATAAGCCAAGGTTTAAAAATGTAATCCTATTGCAATGTATTTCGGTAAAAACTTACTTGTAAGCCAAATTCTACAAATACATGATCAGAAGTTTTCTTATTTAACTTGGCAGGAGGACCACTCCTTCCCGGCTCTTTTGGTATTAGCAGACAGTCAGGACGTTCAAACTTAGGCTTAGCAGCGTCTTCTTGTCTGTAAGAAAATTTGAATTAATTATATCTGTACATTATATTAAATACATAAATGAAGAAGTGAAAAAAATCATCTAAAATTTCACATTCAAATTTTTTATTCAGACCTTTTACTTCTATCATGATTACAAGTAAGGCCAGATTATTACATAGGCAACGTAAGCAACTGCCTAGGGGCCCCCCCAAGATCTTTTTTGAGGTACTTTCAAAGTAATTTAATTTTATGATTTCATTCTTAACTTATTCAAGTTAAAATCAAGCATCTTTTAAATTTTGGAACATTATTCTAACAAAGTTCCTAAGTAATTACCTTACCTTTTGCAAGTTTTAAATGCAATTCAAAAAAAAAATTTGTTGCTTTGCAATTTAAAAAATGTCCGACCCTGTGATTAAATAGTGTTTAGGTTGTGTTAAAAAAGTGTTACTACTTTTTTACTATTTCGTATAAAGTTATTTTTAAATTTGAATTTTGTATTTTTTACATGCAACATACTGAAACCAATAATTTATAGTCATCTGTAATCAAATATTTTGTTTATTACTTGAAACTGCTTATATATTGATTAAATTAAAATCAATACAAAAATATTTAGTTTTGAAATTTCAGAAGGGGAAAATGGAGGGCTCAATTCAGCCCCAATTACAAATGATTTTCCCTACAAAGAGTATAGCCAAAATGAAGAGGATTACCACTTTCAATAGCATCCATTTAGAAGCTGGTGACATATTTGTTAGTTTTTAAAATGGGAAAAAATTTACAATTGTGATTAGAAACACAAATTTATGAATGGACCTGGAATAAGAATTCAGCTACTGGGTTAATTTAAAAATAATGTATCAAAAACATGAGAAACTTAAAAACTTCTGTTTCACAAATATTAATTTAGATAGTAACAAATGATAAAGTGAAAGAAAACACTTTTACTATAACAGTAAACAATGAAAACTCACTGCTATTTTTGTCAAATAAAGTTTTAACAGCCCAAACTACAATGTAGAAATTATAGGTTTCACGGTTTTTTTTTAAATCAAAAAGTTGATTAATGTCTATTATAATCAGAAACAGAGTCGTTGGGTTGAAGTCAACAACACTATTCGGAAATGATGGATGTGCTTCACTACAAATGAAATATTTTTAAAAAGAAACAAGTTCTGCGAAATTCCAGTTTGATTATTTTAGAAATGATGACTACAGTTTTTAAATAACAGTTATTCAACCTTAATAATTTGCATAGTTCAGTAATGAAAATTATAATGCATATTTGAGAATTTACTGTTGCAACGTCAACAGGAGTTGAGAAGCTCCTTAATACATTTCAACTTACCACTTATGCGACATACGACAGCAAAAAATAAATTTCAAAATAAAATGTAATTCCAAGTTACATGTTTGTTTACAGTACATATAAAAATTATAAGTATAGCGATTGATTTTTTTGTTTTTGTGTTAGGAGCAATTTTTTAACCCATTTGACTGGAAATGGTGTCGACAAATACATTTTTGACTTGTGACCTGTCAATCAGAAAGGAACTTGGTCGTAAGTCGAGGAGACTGTATATTAAGACATTTCTGAAAGTTTCACATTTCAGAGATATAATACAATAAAACAAGAATATGATTTAATTCATCATTTGGAGTGTAAGTTGCTAAACTGGGATATAATGAAAAACACAACACACATCATTAATGGTTTAGAAAATTAACATACAATCACCTATACATATCTTCATATATGAGATTAAACAAAATAATGTAACTTTTTTTTTTCTTACTTCTGAAAATATTTAAACTAATGTATATATTTTCCCGATACACAAAGCATACATTTTCATCCAGAAATGTGCTTCCTATTCTACAACAAAGTTTTAGACATCTTTTTGGGATGGAGGGGGAAAGGGAGGATATGCATTCAGAAAAGCAATGAACTTCATTGTTTTTGCTATTTTGATATTTAATTCAACTCGGCTAGGTCCCCATGATACTTTGTATGGCCAAGAATAAACAGTTTAATGTTGAAATCAGAAAATCCTTACAAAAACTGAAGTCTATAATGTATTAGACAGAAAAACTTTAAAATCTTTCTCCATATATATTATGTAATAATCTCATTTAATATTGCTTTAAATTCTAATATTATATATTTTAAAGTCTTAATGTATTCCAAAATCACTTTTCTGAAACTCCAGTTTTGTTTTATTTCCCGCGCTGAAGGTATATTAAATCTCGTGCTTTGGCATATTTATTACTAAAAGAATATTTTAATCGCTTCCACGCACACACAAAAATCTTGAAATCAGTGACTTGTTGAAGACAGTCTTTTCCCTAAAACACTTACGTAATTTACAAAAAATAGCTATTATTCCCTCCACTTTGATCACGTGCCTATATGTTAAATCCCTACCTGAGAAAATGCAGGGATTTTCTGCTTTCTTTTGACTGAAAACTTAAACCAAGATGTACCTACACTCCGTCACTCTCCCATAATAAAAGAAAATTAGAATATACTCGGCTTTTTACTGACTACAACCGCGAAAACATTTTATATATATATATTTTCTTCTAAAGGGATGGTACTTACCTTTTTTTTTTTAAGACAGGCATGCTTTCATTTATAATCAGATGAATGAACACAAGCAGTTTCTTGTCCTCTATACTTTGATTTTTACTAAGACCTTGAGCAATACTTTTCAAGCATTCAGACACCTTCTTCATAATTTTGTGACTATGCCGCTTTGAAAGTTCCTGGAAAGACATTAAGAAAAATATTACACTTTAGCATAAAACAACAATAAAAAAAATCAACAATCACAAAACACATGAAAAGTTAAAAATAAAGATAAAAATTGATACCAGTTCAATGAAACACCAAATTCATAGAAATAAATAATAGGGATGTAACGAATAGCGGTTTGGCTGAATATTCGGCCAAAAATCAAGCTGAATATCAACTTTTTAAAAACATTACAACTTTGATGGTAAATAAAATATTCCTCAAATTTTAAATAAAATAATTAAAGATTAATAAAATTGATCTTATTATTTTTTACTGATTTTATTAAATATTAACACATTGAAGTATTTTTTGTAGCATATTTTAAACACTTTAATTCTAAGAATAGGACAATGTGGCTTTCACACATCTAAATAAATTACAATAGTATAATTTTATCTATAGATACTATATTTTTAAGATTTTTATTATTTTAGAAAATTTATTAAAACCTAAAAAAAAAAAAAATAAAATAAAAACTTGCTTGTCATCCTTTATGGCTTTCACTTAACTATAACAAATTTCTTTTCTCCAAGTCAAAATGTTAAGTCATTTCCTTTAAAATATATTAATTTTTCCTCACTTCTACTTACCACCCAGTAAAACATTTCTCCTTTTCTTTAACCCTTCAACTGCGGATACTTTCTTTATATGTGGTTTATAAACCACACCCACAGTTAAAGGGTTAAAAGTTATTTTAATCTGATAATGCTTACTTTTCCCCTTAAAATTGAATAAATGTTAAGAGATCTTTTGATAATAAGAGTATTGAAATGCAATTCTGCAATATTCTTTGTTAAATATATATTAAAAAAAATATTATCCTAAATATATTCAGCCAAATATCTATTTAGCATTCGGCAAGATTGCTCTTGCATCATAATTGTAGGCTTTACAATGATAAATGCCATGCAAAGATGTAATTTAAAACTGAGTGAATATTAGGAGATTTTTTTTGGATTAAAAATACAATGAAATATAATTCTGAAATATTTTTTCTTTTATTATTTAATAGTATATTTGAAAAAAATATATCATAAAATATTCAGCCTAATATCTGCTTAGTATTCAGCCAACTGAATATTTGGCAAAAGGGCCAAATACCGAATATTCGTTACATCCCTAATAATAAGAGGAGGAAAAGAATAATAAATCCATTGAGCATTGCGAAAGTAGATACATATATTTAGACATGGGGATCATGTATGAAGTGGGACTAAAGAGTTAAATCACAGATACAAAAAATCTGTCCAGGCAGTTAAATATCATTTTATAGCGTAGAATGAATAAATCCTGAAACTTTTAAAACCAATACTGATTGCAATATTCA
This sequence comes from Araneus ventricosus, assembly GCA_013235015.1. NCBI lineage: Eukaryota > Metazoa > Arthropoda > Arachnida > Araneae > Araneidae > Araneus > Araneus ventricosus. The sequence continues at coordinate 2,120,041 of BGPR01000035.1, read as the reverse complement.
TATACACACATCTCTCTCTTTCACACATGTTTACAATGTAGAATTTTAATGAAACAATTAACATTTGGTTTTCTAATTATGCTGAATTAACTTATGCACAAAATAATTATTGAAGTATCATATTATACCTCTTTCAATGGCTGTATAATTTCTAACAAATGTTCCTCTGAAACAAACTGGCTCAGAATTTTGAAAATTGAATAGCTTTTGACGCTCCTTGCTTCTTTTAGCTTTCCAGTGATTTTTTCCACTTCTTTTTCCTCAGCAACATCAGTGAATAATTCATTTGTACAAACCTAAAATATATAAATAAATAAAACATGCAACTTAATAAAAAGCTAAAGTATAACTAGAAAAAAATCAAAGTAACATAAGTATACATTACTGCATAATGTTACTTGGTGACTATAATAAATGGTTTTACAGTTGAATATTTTTCTTTTTCAGAACATAACTTTTATAAAATTTTAGAATATTCTTTAAGGATAGCAAAACTAAAACTGTTTTGCTGCAACATGCTAAAATTCTCTCTATATGGATTGGCTACTGTATCATGTATTGGTTGATTTTATTATCAGACATTCTGGTCCCAAATTTTCTACCAAAAAAAAAAAAAAAAAAATCAAGCGACTATAATTAATCAACCCAAATCAAGCAAATTACAATGAGGAAGGAGGGTTACAGTTTGAGGAGTTCTCTAACCATACATAAAGTTTAGGCATAGTAAGCAGTATTTTTACAAGTAACTTTGTGTTTAGCTTAACTGCATGATGATAAAAATTGCTACAACACATAAAAAAAAGCAAATAACTATTGACTAAATATTAACATGCAGCTAATTTTATTTCTAGCATAAATTTTTTGGTGAGCTACTTTTCTATAGCTATAACATTTAAAAAAAAAATATTATCAAACATTAATCTGAAATCAGTTATGAAAATAAAATATCTTAAACAATACTGAAACTCACAAATAAAATATTTAATATAAAAACATTTTGGAGAGATTAAAGCAGAAATTAAAACGCACATGCCTTAAAAAAAAAGTGAAGAAAATTATTTTTCAAAATTATTATGAAAATGGCTTTGACAACCTTTGGTTATTTACTTTGATTCAAAGCATTTAATGGTCAACACTAAAGTATTTTCTTAACCATTTTTTTGCAAAAACAATTTTTAAAATATCGAAGCAAATAATGAAAAGTTCAATTACTTTAATCATCAGAGTATTAGAACCATTTTCTTGATTATAAACAAATATACATATAAGAAATAACAACAAAACACCTTACCTGTGTAAGATCTACAGCACAACTATCCAAATCACCTTGTTCCATCTTTTCTGCCAATTTGTGTAGAACAGCATTGATGGTAAAAATCATTACATGAACCTAAATATGAGAACCATTCCATCAATTAAAATCAAATTCCAAATGAATAAAATATGTTTCAATAAAAAGAATCAATCTGCATTTTACCTGGTATCCTCGTTTCATAACACCGATCATTTCTGTCAAAAGACACCTGAAGTACTTGGGACCTAAACTCTCCATCATTTTTACAAGAGTCTCTCTGGTTGTTTCTCGAATACTTTCAGTTTTTGTTTTCAGCAAGTCGCACATCTTGAGAAATAATCTGCAAAGAGACATTACAACTATAAGTGCTGACACAAACTAGAGATTAGGGTGTATAAAATTTTACCTTTCAGGTTTTGCAGATTTTCAAGAATTTATATATTTCTACAGTCAATAATGGAAAAGTTAAAATTAATGTGCACACAAACACATATGTAAATGATAAATGTTTCTGCAGGCACCTTTGCTCAATGCTTAAACCAATTATTCTATTTTCTTCCTTCTATTTTGTTTTTGCTATTTGAGAGTGTGTTGACATAAAAATAATCAAGAGCTTTGTTTTGAGAATGTTATTATCTAATAAACAAGATGCATTTTTCCAGAGAGGTATACATTTACTTCCCATTACAATAGTCATTGCTGGATCTTAATTGTATTATTCAATCTAACAGAGCCAATTTCCATATTCAGTCCAATATAGACAATTTCTGATTGAAGAGACTGGGCAAATCAACTATAATTCAGAATTCTGGACATCTCTTGCCTAAAAATCACGATATTACACATATGTATGTGTGTTCACATATTATGGTTTGCATTCATACAATATTTAAATATGCTTTTTTTTTTTTTAAATACTGCTTTTGCTATTACATTACTTAAAATAATGATGTGGCTATAGCTACAAAAGTAACTGGTTTCTTGTTTCTTTTCTCATATATTAATTAATATTAAAGGATACTCACAACAATTAAGTCAGTAGAATATTCTAAATATAACATATTCAGTACAATCTATCCATTTTAGAACTCTGATGGCTAGTGGCACTTTGAAAAAGTTTGCCATTTGAGTTCTCTTTCATTTGTTTTTTTCCCAATTTATTTATTTAATCTTAATGTGTTATAATTTTTAATGCAATTACTGAATGCTGCCGCATTGAGCGCAAAAGGTATATTGTTATTACTATTGTTTACTTCTTCTGGTTCTTTTGTGTTTTCTTTCTTGTATATATTAAAATATGTTTCTTTTGTATTTTCTTTTTTGTATATATTAAAATATGCTTCTTTTGTATTTTATTGGAAGTTGCTGCATTTTTGCACCATTATGTTTAATGCAAAGTTTAATTTCTAATATCTTTTGTTAAATTATCTCACTTGTACTTATATTCAGTAAAATATATCCTCAAAAAAATTTAATACATAATATTAAAAGGATACGTCTGATTTAGATTAGGAACCATATCTTAAATAATAAAGTTGAAATTCAAAAGAATCATTACACAGTTTAGGAGTAAAAATATTCGTATTATACCACATTTAATTTTTAAAAACCACAACTATAAAATTTTACTAACCCAGGCAGATTCTTTTCTAGACTTTCAGTAGGTAGCTTCTGCAGAAGTTTCACCATAGCTAATGCAATGGGAACTCGCAAAATATCTTCATCTTCTGGATAATAATTCCCAGACGCCCATTTATGCTCATCATCACTCTTTGACTAAGTGAGGAAAAATAACATCTGTTTAATTTTTCACTTATACTCAGTTTACAAAGATAGCACAAAAAAGTTATCATTAAGATTTTGTTTATTTGTTTATTTAACAGTATATATAATTTTCATTAGATGAACTATTAGGAAACAAGGATTAAAACAGCACATTTTTTAAATTGAGCAGCAACATGAAAAAAAAAATCCATTTGTATATATATATATAATGTTATTCCTTTAAATGAAGTGTAGAGGCAGTTGAAGAAGATTATAGTCGCTTAAAGTCCAAAACAATTTACGGCACTTCGAAAATTGGCAAAATTAAATTAGTTATAGAGTACTCAATAATAGATTAAACTTTTAAAGAATTATGGCTACAATGGCGGGAGTTGCTTAGTGCATTGCATGAATACAAAAGAGGAAGTTACACAGACGCGGCGAGTTTTTATAACATTGAAAAGTACCGACGTTGAGGCTCAAGAAATAGTGTGACTCTTGTGAGTCTAGTTAAAGTAGGAGTGTTTTCATCATAGGATTGAAATAGAAGTAATTCATTTGTAATTAAAAATTAACTGTCGTTAAAAAGGATTTATTTTAAAGATGATAAAATAAGGATTTATTTTAAAGATGGGAAAATTTCGAAGTCATTGCACACACATATATATATATAACGTATTCGTGGTTGTAGTCATTGAAAATAAACAGGCTGAGCAAATAACTGCCTCTTATTGTATTATCAATAGGAGAGTGGTAAATATACGTTCATCTTCGTTTAGGTTACAAGCGAAAGTGAACAGCAAAATCCCTGTATTCTCACAGATGAGGGAATAACATATTGAAACGTGATCAAAGTGAAGGGAATATTGGATATTTTTAATAAGCTACGTAGGCATTTCAGGGAAAAAGTCTGGTGCCAAAGAGACGCCGTCATGATTTTCTGTGGGCACGTGAAAGCGTTTTTTTTAGTAATAAATATGCCAAAATGAGAGATTTAATATACCTCCGGCGCGGGAAAAGAACGAAACTGGAGTTTTAGAAAAGTGATTTTGGAATAAAATTAAGTGAGATTATATATATATATATATATATATATACACAGTGTTTCAAACAAACATGGCTAAACTTCAAAGGTATGTAAGGCATACAGAAACAAGTCATTTTCACAATAGGACATGGAGTTGGAAATGCAAAGGAGATTCGCTACAGGAGGCTCTTTGTTAGTGACTTACCAGATGAAATCTACAACACAGATTAGATAGAATACAAATTTACAATAGCACAATAAGCCAGTTGCATGAATAACAACATACAAAGCACGTCTCGCCTCAGACAATAAGTTCTTTGAGTTTACTTTAAGTATTACAAAGGTTTTTTATTGGTACTACATCCTGTTTGCTATTATCATATCTGTCATGCTACATATGACTTGTAATGTTGTCATTCATACAACTAGATTGTTGTGCAATTGTCAATTTGTATTCCATTTAATCTGTGTTATACATTTCATTTGTGGTGTATCCTGTTCTTTTACTTAATTCACTGATAGAGAGCACCCTGTAGTAAATCCCCTTTGCACCTCTGACCCCATTTTCTATAGCAAAAATGATTTGTTTCTGTACGCCTGATCTGCCCTTAAAGTTTAGCCCATTTTTGAGGGTCCAAACTTTGTGAAACACCCTGTATAAAAATATTTACCTTGATATACATTTAACCGGAACATATAAATTATTTTTATTAAAAGGTTTATTTCAATAACCAATCAATTATTATAAATAATTCCAAGGTTCACCTTTTGTATAAAAAAAAACAAAACACATATATGAAATAGTTATTTTTAAAAGATCTACCATCTCCTGATAAAGAAAAATTCTGAAATAAATAGCAAATTTATCACACAAGTTAAAAGTTGCATATAATTCTGAAGTAACTGACGAAAACTAAATTGTTTACACATAAATCTTATTTCTTTCTAAAAGAATTTATAACATTCAGTATGCATGTACACTTTCATGTAACAAAAATGGCTATGAAGTGCAACTTCAACTTGTGCACAAAAAGTACTGAATAAAATAGATCTGAAACTGTTTCACAAGTTATATATACAGACAAAACTCTAACAAGATAAAAAAAAATTAATCAAAAATATTTAAAGATTACAAAACAAAAATAATAATCTTTTTAACTGAACTATACAATCAATAATTCTCCCATGGAAGTTAGAAGCAATAAAAGGAAAAATAAATTCAATAAACCTAACTCACTTTTCTCATTAATGAGCGATGTAATAATGGCAATATGCCTCTCTTAATGGAAATGTATATTTTAAAGCTTTCGTCCGTGGCTATGTCACCACCACCACCAGATGCATCTGCAGAAATGGATTGAACTGGCACTTCACTTTCTGCATCTCCTGAGAAAAAGAATTAACCAAAATGAATTTTCCATTACCTTATAACAACAGGATTGAATTAAAATTATTTTTAAAACTACACAGAATAATGACATATAAAGAAAAAAAATTCACCTTCAGTTTCCATAGGCTGATCATCTGTTGATTCTAAAGCAGGCTTCTTTATCACAGGACTCTCAGAGGCAGGAGCTGGTCGTTTGGAGGATGTTTGAAAGTGAAAAGCGTTCAAAAGAGACACTATGATCCTAAAATCAGAAAAAATGACAGTATTTTAAGAATCAACTCAGAATTATATCAAACTTTTTTTTTTATAAAAACTTACAATTCATTCAAGTTAAATTGATATTTGATGCTATACTATTAGGGAAATACAGACTTATGCAAAAAACTGTAGAGGGCATTGTAGGACAAGTGCTCTTATATGTATGTAGTATTCCGCCAGGAGGCGCTCGTCCACTTTCTCTCTACCAGCTGACATCACGTCGCATTATCTTGCCCTGGTTAGCGACAGACATTGTTGTGTGATGGCGAACAACGGAACGCCAAAACTGCCTTCGATGACTTAACATGTCTTGATGTACAGGGCAGTGGCCACCCTTCTAATTCTTCCACTTTTATCTTATTCTATTTAAATGTGTGTGCCATCTTAAATGTTTGTGTCGTTATCATTAAATTCCTAAAATAGCAAAACTGTGTTTCTTCTGACTTTGTGTCACTACACATGGGACCTAGGCTCCCATACTACATGTATATGTGCATTGTATCCCAATTGCATGCAGTAGCATTTGAGAGGAAATTATCGTAAGCTTCTGAAGATAGTGTGGTGAATTTTTTATTTTGGACCACAAGAATTTATCACAGAATGTCTGTAAGACATCATTCATGTGCATAGGATTATGGTCAAGCAGCTAGACATCTTAAGGCAGGATAGTGTCATAGTGAAAGGTATTTAGAAGCATGTAATCTCAAATTTTAAAAAATCCCCTCCGGCAAGCCAGAAGGCAAAGGTAGGTTCCTTTAGTTCAGAAATATAAGGAAAAGAACATTTCACCCATTATTTTCATAAGGATTATAGCTGCAAGAATGAAAGCAGGTAGAAGAGACTGTAAATGATGAGAGTGTTCCAATAAAGGGTAACATGCATAGGTTGAAAGATACTTTACGTTAGGGGGAGAGGGAAAATCATTTTTCAGCTCATAACTTCTAAGCAATTGCAGCTATAGAAAAAGTTTCAATGCAAAAATTGCTCGTTATCATAAGACAATAATTCGCCTAATTTGAATTTTCTTTCTATTTTCAATTGTAAAAGAATTATGGGAAAATGAATAATCTGGAGATATAAGGAAAAGAACATTTCACCCTCTATTTTTCCTAAGGATTAGAGCTGCAGGTATAAAAGAGGGTGGGAGAGACTGCAAATGACGAGAGCTTTCCAACAAGGGGTAACATGAATAGGTTGAAAGGCACTTTAAGTTAAGGGGGAAGGCAGAGAAAATCACCTTTCAGCTAATAAACTTCTAAGCAATTGCAGTTATCAAAAAAGTTTAAATGCAAAAATTGTTCGTTATGAAAAGGCGATAATTTGCCTAATTTAAATTTTCTTTCTATTTTCAATTGTAAAAGATTTATGGGGAAATGAAAATTTGAACTCCCCATCATTTCCACCCCCTTTGAGCTGGATAGTCCATCTGCAAACTCTACAGAGATTTTCAATATCCTTACAACATATCCCACACTGGTTAAAATTAAATAAATTTACTTCAGTTATCGTGTTCACAAGATAACATGGGAAAAAGCATTATATATATATCAACTTTTTAACAAAGTGTGGTTTTGGGTTCTGGGGGTCATGAAAAGTGAAGATCTGCAGATATTTTCCAGAAGTCGTGAACCATTGCAAAAGGTAACTTCCTATAAGGAATCTACCTAATAGGTCTCTGAATGTGGAAGCACTGGGAGGATCGTCACATCTCAAGAGGACAGATATGTCTTCAAAGTGTCGAAAAGGAGTAGGAATGCTACTCCTGGCCAGATAGCTAAAAACTTCACCAATACCATCAGCACCATAAAAACTATTTCTCAGCAATTGAATAGTTTTAGTTCATGTAAATGGAAGCCTATTAAATGCATTTTGTTATGATTGTATCATTGTCAGGAAAGATTATATTAGCGTAATGAGTATATTCTTTGGGATAAACACCAGCAATTCAGAGTCATGTTCTCTAATGAATCCTACTTCAGCATCAGCAGTGATTCCAGGCACCAGTTAAATAGAAAGAGTAAGGAACTCATACCATCAGCAGAATGCACAGGAGTAATGATATTGGTATATATTATGGCAGAACTTTGCTTCACCTCTTTGGGGAAGTAAAGTAGTATCACAGAGGCATTATAACATATACATCATAAGTTCTCCCAAGTCATGCTTGCCTTTTCTGTGGTGCAGTTGGTAATGGCTTTCTCTTCAAGGATGACAGTATTATCCAAATAGACAGCTGAAGTTTTGGACAGCTATTTATGGAAGATACTGAGTACGCGAAACAAGGCCTGCATATTAGCTGGAAATAAATTCTAATAAGCACTCCTGCGATGGACTTGACAAATTTATTCGCTCAAAGACAAAGCCCTTTCCAATCAACAGGAACTCAAATCACTTTGAGGGACTAATGGGACAGAATTCCCCAAATTCTCCTCAGCGGTTTAGGGGAGAGCATGCATAACAGATGACAAATATGCATCAGTGCCAAAGGCAGTCACACTACATACTGATAGGCTCATATTTGTACTTATTTCGAGTAGAATGAGCAGCTTCTGGAACTGTTCAAAATTGCTGTAAGGATCATCCTTTTCTCTACTGCTTACAGTTTTGCCATGTGGCAATATATGTACTATTTTACATTATACATTATAAAGACACTTCAAGGCCTCTATTTAATATCTAATTTCTTTAAATGATGTCCATAATTGGTTTGATCAAGAATGACTATATTCCATGGCAAATGTCAAAAGAGCATAGTACGAAAATGAAGCACAAAAATAAGAGCTTCTAAAATAAATTAAAACACTATAAAGCTAATTGATTTTAAAAAACTAAAATGGTATAAATACCCCAACCATATTCCTAACAGGATGCATGAATAAATATATAAATGGTTTGTGAAATTTGAATTCAATTTAGTTACCGTTTTTAAATATAAAAAACTACATAATCTGAAGTACTTATGTCTTAAAATTTGGACCAATTAGGAATAAAAATGCCTTCTAACAGATGCCAGAAAAAAATATATTTTATCTAAATGTTAACATTCACTCATTCTATTTTACATAATTCTCTGATATGATGACTTACTATATATACATGCAATTTAAGAAAAGCTTATAGTCTTTTCAACTACATAATTTAATTTATTAATTTGACTATATATGGTTCCCATAACATACAGAGTACCTCTTAACAAATAATTTCAATTAAAAATAAACTTGCAGCAAATTTTCAAAATATTTTATGGTAAGCAAGTATGGTAAATAAATGCACAATTTAAGAATTCTAATAATTATGGGGAATAATGAACATAATTAAAGCATAGTATTTTGCAGATACTGTAACTGCAGATGACAGTTTATTCATAGGTACAGTACATGCTAATAACATTTTAGTACATCCATAGGTACAGTATCTGCAAATAATCGCTTTCATAATTAAAAATTTCAAAAGACCCCCAAAACAGATTTTGAATCACAAAAGCCATATGAACCCTTACTTTATAATGGTTTTATGATGTTCAATATCAGTACTCAGCATCTGCAAATACTGTTTCAGCAGAGGTTCATAATGATTCCAAGGTAAAGCAAGAGCAACAGATCCAAGAGTCTCTATGGCAGTATCAATTACATGCACTTGCTTTTTGTATGCCGAATTAAACAAAAAGGATGACACTATTGGTATCATGTAAGAAGTAAGGTAAAAGATGGAGATCTTTTCTTTGTCTTCACATTGCTTTCTTATGAGCTCAGCAAAACGTAAAAGTGCCCTTGCTCGTCGATGAAACTAAACAAGAAGAAAAATTCTGATAAATTATTATGTGAACAAGAAACTATCTCCTTATAGAGTAATCATGCAAACATTTCATGGGAAAATAACTCAAAATAAAAAAATAATAGATATTCTGTATGTACAATGAAAATGAGTTTCATAATATGAAAGTTTATATATACAGGAAGGTTTGTCTAAAATAATGATAATTATATGGTGTGAAGAAAAAATAATCATATATTTTTTTTAGTTATAATAATGTCCCGTTTTGAAGCATCACAAGGGCTATTTTGGGATAGACCTCGCAATTTTGAACCACCGTCAGATGATGAGGATGGCACCCCCTCTCCAAACTTCTGCACCACACCAACGTTAGGACATTTGGCCACTATGTATGATCTAATGTGCAACAGGCCTCATACAAGGCGGATCTTCAGTGGAATCGGGTTTCGAACCTGGAACCCTCCGGCTCCAAAGCCGAGACCTTACTATTAGGCCACCGCGGCCTAAAGATAATCATCTAATGCTGGATAATAAAATGAAATGTATGAAATAAATTAAATATATATCTTTCAACTTCCTTATAACAATTATGTTTAAAATTATAAAAACATAGGCCCCTTTCTCGAAATGAAGAACTGTTATGTTTGAAGATCTATGTCATAATAACTTAGAAACCAACATTAAGAATTTCATTAACATATATTTTTATGGCATCTCACAAAAACAAATATATGTAAGATCTGGCTTTAAAAAAGTGAAAGGCAGTCCATTTTCATCAAGGAAGAGACGAATTTTGTTTAGATCTTCTTTTATTTAGGCATCAGACGTTATTATTCATAGGTAAAGCACTTAGTTTTTACGTAGCTCCATGACCAGACTTTAGAAGTTTGCGCCGAGCGGCGCGTTGTTGTTGAAAGCTTACATGCTGGCGTGAAAAAAGGCAGAAAAGAATGCGCAGAACGCTTAAGTACTCAGAAGAGGGAATTCCCCTTGAAACTCGTGACTTGTAA